>PVLC010010579.1:0-49915 GCA_004027655.1 Graphiurus murinus | reverse complement strand
ATTCAAGAGCACTGTTGTAACCTTCAAGTAGCCACAAGTAATATGAAAATAAATGACAGCTGTGTTCTAATAAACTTTATTCAGAATAAAGTTTGAATTTTGTATAATTTCATGTGTGCAAAATATCTTGACTTTTTTCAAGCACCTAATTTTTTAAAAACTGTAGGTTTTATAAAAGTAAGCTAAAGGCCAGATATGGGCCCTGGGCTATAGTGTGCCAAGCCCTAGTTAGGCAATATAACATTATGTAAATTAAATGAAGGTTCTACCCAGTAATTATATATATATTCCCTTGAATATATATATATTTACCTTGTTAAAATCATTCTAGAAGAAGTATGTTATCAATAGCCACTACCACGAGGTAAGCTGCTCAAATAATGATAATAATGTTTAATCTTGATCTGTGCTTAATAGACCATCAACAGTTTATCACATGTATTAGTTCATTTAATTCTTTTTTGTTTATTCATTGTGTGTGTGTGTGTGTGTGTGTGTGTGTGTGTGTGTGTGTTTGTGTGTGGTATTGAGGATTGAACCCCAGGGTGTTCTAGCTCTGAGTTACACCTGAGTGCTATTTTATTTTAGATTTATTTATTTATTTATTTATTTATTTATTTATTTATTTATTTATTTATTTATTTATTTTGCAGTACTGGGGATTGAATTCAGGGGCATTCTATCTCCGAGCTATACCCCCAGCCCTATTTTTTTTATTCTTTATTTTGAAACCGAGTCTCACTAAGTTGCAGAGTGCCTCACTAGGTAGCTGAGGCTGGCCGCGAACCTAGATCCTCCGGTCTCAGCCTCCTGAATGCTGGGATTACAAGCATGTGCCACCACGCCCGGCTAGATTTATTTATTTATTTATTTATTTATTTATTTATTTATTTATTTATTTATTTATTTATTTATTCTTAATTTTGAAACAGAGTCTCACAAGGTTACTGAGGAAGTAGCTAAGTTGCTGAGGCTGACCTCAAACCTGTGATCCTCCCATCTCGGCTTCCTAGGTACTGGGAATACAGGCTTGTGCCATCATACCCAACCAATTCTTTTTTTTTTTTTTTTTTTTTTTTGCGGTACTGGGGATTGAACTCAGGGGCATTCTACCTCCAAGCTACACCCCCAGCCCTATTTTTTATTCTTTATTTTGAAACCGAGTCTCACTAGGTTGCGGAGTGCCTCACTAGGTAGCTGAGGCTGGCCGCGAACCCGGATTCTCCGGTCTCAGCCTCCCGAATGCTGGGATTACAAGCGTGCGCCACCACGCCCGGCTTTCTTTTTTTTTTTTATTAAGTAGAGAAATGGAGACTTAAAATCATTAAGCAATCATTTTATACCCATAGTCATAAAATTTAAACTACTACATACCTACCTAAGAGAGAAAATGAATCAAGTAAATCAAAATCTTATGGAAATTTAACAAATGTTGGGAAATATGCGGATTATTTTTGTATAACAAACATAAAAACATAATGTCCTCATGATTACTGACAGATACAAAATTATAACTTTCAAATATTATCATGATTAACATTACTTTATCATTCATTAGAGTGTGCCCTCTAGGTTTTAAAGGGAAATTAAAAAATGTCCAAAACTTTGTCAACTTTAATATTTGAATTTTCAAGAC
Source organism: Graphiurus murinus (assembly GCA_004027655.1). Classification (NCBI taxonomy): domain Eukaryota; kingdom Metazoa; phylum Chordata; class Mammalia; order Rodentia; family Gliridae; genus Graphiurus; species Graphiurus murinus. The sequence continues at coordinate 48,279 of PVLC010010579.1, read as the reverse complement.
TGTAATTTGAATGACAGTTGAATTACTCAAGAAAAATGTTTAGCTAACCACACTTTTAATTGGAGACTCATTAAAATCCAAAGATAATGCTGTATAGATTTGGCATTGAGTCAACCTAGAATATTTAAACATAAAACTTTTTGAGGGTAATGTGCTTGGCTTCTGATTTAATTCAATGGCGGCTTGGAATTTCTAAACCTATAGAACAAATTAGCTAGTTAAGATCTTTAAAATTTGAGACAAATCATTACTCTGATAACTACCAAGTTGTTATAAACTTGTGCTGTTATGGGATCGCTTAAATCTAAGTTTTACTTGACTTTCTCATACTTTTTCCAATTTTCTATGTCAAAAAAATCTCCTGTGCTCGTAGATTAAACTGCCAAAGAACTCTTAGGAATGCAGTATTAAAACATGTCAGAAGTGGCAAATCATTCTCTATATTTTTAGTTGTCACAAAAAATATCAAAGAAAACTATGAAAGTTGGAATAAAATGAAATTCTATGCAGGACATGCTATGCTAACTTCTCAAAAACAAAATATCAAAAATATATCCAGTATAGTGCTTTTGTATTCTAAAAGAAAATCATTCGTGTCAAATTCACCCTACACACACACACACACACACACACACACTACCACCAAAGTAACTTTTTGATTACAAACCATATGGAGCAAGGCTATCTCCTTTTTATATACTAAAAGGGAGTGAATAAGTTATGGGACCATTATTACAATCCAGATAATGCCCTTTTCTTCAACAAATATTTACTATCTAGTTTCCAGAAATTTTGTTGTGTTTAAATAGAAATGTATTCAAGAAAGTGGACCCTGCCATTCAGGCCCTCATCTTTTTTGAGACAGACATGCAAACATATTTATGTTTCAATTTTTAATGTGTTTTGGAAGGAGATGATATACGAATACTTTTGTTTGTGACTGTCAGATAAGATGACATTTGAGATAAGTCTTAGAAACAGTGATTTGGAAAGATCCATTTAACCTAAACTCTCATATCCGTAGTGGCTACCACTACGTTCTGTGTCTAGCATGCTCATAAAAGTTTGGTTGTAAGTGAAAATAGCCATGTCAGATATTATTCCCTTTGTCCCTTTTGATTATAAACATTCACACATCCAGACTAAACACAGTCCTTGTAGTTCAATTTTAATTCTCAGTCTTGACTATTCAATAATACACATGTTGTAGGTGTCAGAATTCAAACAAGACCAACTTGTTCTTCCTTGCAATCTCTATGTAAAGTTACCTTACAATGTTTCTTGTATTTTGTGGCCAAAATACATCATGTATGATACTATTTTCACAAATGAGAACTAATATATATATATAATATATACATTACTAATATCTGTATATTAGTAATATATATATAAATATATATTACCATACTTCTAATATAGGACATGGTAAGCTTTAATTTTTTTTAACCTGACCTTTTCCTAAATGAAAAGACATTACAAAATATTAGACTCTTTAATTATTTCAGTATAATTTGGAAAATAATACTATTAATCACACAAAGGTCTAGTATTAAAATAGCATTAGCAATGAATTTGGAGGAGGTAGGATATTTTCAAACTTTGTCCTCTTTCTCTTTTTTAAGGCAATAGATTGTGGAATGACCTTTCTTTTAAATTCTGACCTAATCCAGTTACAATGGCTATGTTAAACTAGCCTCACTCACCCATGCCTATTTGCAGGCCTGCTGAAAACAAGCCCTTGCATAGGAAAGGTTAACAGCTCTAGATTATTATTCAGGTAGTGAGAAAGGCTAGTAGGAAAATTACATTAAGCAAGCTCCCATAGGACGGGGCAATGAGCTAAAAAGATCTGCTTCTCCTGACAAGAATTGTCTTTCCTCCATCCCCCTAGCCCTATCTCCATGGAGATAAAAAGGATGAACTGAAATGAAACATTAGAAGTTACTAAATATTTAGAATTTTTAAATAATTTTATGAACTCTTCTATGCTAATCATGTTTGAATCAGAATATTTATTTCTAATAATATTACCATAAGTTTTCATTAATCTCCTGAACATCTTGCAGAATGTTTATAATTTAGATTATTCCAAGATCACAGCAGATCTAGCATTCCTTATTTGGGGTGTGAAATGGGTCTGGTCACCATGACTTTGATTATAAAGGCTATCATTAAAATTTTCAGTGTCAAGAAAGTCTTCCTCTTTGTATATATGCCACTCTTTTAAAAATAGGAGTTATAATTTTCTGCTATACCTTTTTCTTTACTCAATTTTCATTCATTTATGTATGTATGTATTGTGGTACAGGGAATCCAACTCAGGGCACAGTGTATGCTAGGCAGTGTTCTACCAGTGATCAAAATCTCCAGTACCTTGGCATTTGAAGTTAACAATGATGAATGATGGCAAATTATTGCCTAGAACTATATTAAGTTTTTTAATTCATCCTCTCTACTAATTTTTGCAACAGTCATATGAGGTAAATACTAATATCTGCATTTTACAATTGAGGACACAAAGGATCAGATCAAATAATTTGTCAAGATACACACAGCTAGCTGGGCGTGGTGGTACAGGCTTGTAACCCCAGCATTTGGGAGGCTGAGACCAGACGATATGGGTTTGCTACCAGCCTCAGCTACCTAGTGAGGTACTCCGCAACTTAGTGAGACCCTGTTTCAAAATAAAGGATAAAAAATAGGGCTGAGGGTATAGCTTGGAGGTAAAATGCTCCTGAGTTCAATCCCCAGTACCAAAAAGAAAAAAAAAAAAGATTCACATAGCTAAGAAGCAGATTTGAACTTGGAAAAACAAAACAAAACAATGACCTTAAACATTCAAGTATATTGTCTTTGTCAACCATAGTATTTGGAAGAGCTATCAAACGTGATCTTTTTTTTTTTAATTTTAATTTTTATTCATATATTGTAAGCATACATCTTTGTTAGGTACAAATTGATAACAATATATGTGCTCACAATTCTCATTTGAACCCTTCCCCAAATTCCCACCCCGCTTCCTCGCCCTCCCTCCCTCTCAAGTTCAGTTTAGTGAGTAACCTTGATATACATTAGTGTGCCCCCCTCCCCCCGTCCAACCCCTTCGGTTAAATCAACTTCTTTGCTTTCGAGGGTCTCTCCTTTTTCATCTGGAGACCCTCTTATGCCCCATCATCTCCCTAGCATCCGCATATTAGGGAGAACATATGCTTCTTTACTCTTTGTGACTGGCTAATCTCACTTAACATAATGTTTTCCAGCTGCATCCATTTCCCTGCAAATAACATGATTTTGTTCTTCTTTATGGCTGAGTAAAATTCCATTGTGTACATATCCCATAGTTTTGTAGTCCATTCATCTGTCGATGTACATCTTGGCTGCTTCCATAGTTTGGCTATTGTGAATTGTGCAGCTATAAACATAGATACACATATGTCAGCAACCACTTTGGAAAACAATATGAAGGATCCTCAGATGTATGGGAACAAACCTACCATATGATCCAGCAACACCACTTCTGGGTATCTACCCAAAAGAATGGAAACCAAACTATCAAACGCGATCTTTCTATAGTCTATTCTCATATTTAAACTGAAATTTTGTCCAGATTAGGGCCTCTTGTTTCTGAATACTTACACCTTGCTTTTTTCTATAATATTTTATTAGGCATTTATTTTGCTTTACACATTCTGGGCCCAGGATTAATATAATGAGCAAAATAATGACTATCCAAAGGTACCCACATTTTTTTTTTTTTTTTTTGCGGTACTGGGGATTGAACTCAGGGGCATTCTACCTCCGAGCTATACCCCCAGCCCTACTTTTTATTCTTTATTTTGAAACCGAGTCTCACTAAGTTGCGGAGTGCCTCACTAGGTAGCTGAGGCTGGCTGCGAACCCAGATCCTCCAGTCTCAGCCTCCCAAATGCTGGGATTACAAGCGTGCGCCCAAATGCTGGGATTACAAGCGTGCGCCACCACGCCCAGCTCAGGTACCCACATCTTAATGCCAGGAACCTGTTCATAATTAACTTAAATGGCAGAAAGAGATGATCCTGGAACATCGAAGTGGGCTCACTCTAATTTCATAAGTCTTTGAAGGCGAAGAACCTCTCACAGAAGTTGTCATGACCTGAGCTCAGAAGAAGGGATAGAGAGATATGACATGGATGGCCTTAGAGATGGAGAAAAGAAACCACAAATAAAGGAATTCAGGCAGCCTTCAAGACAAGGAAGGACAAGGAAGAGACAAGGAAACATTCTCCCCAGACCCTCCAGACAGGACACAGGTCCACTACATCTTTCATTTCTCCATAGTGTGGTCTGTGTTGAACTTATGACTTAGCAAACAGTATAGCAACACGTACATAAGGATTAAGCCATGGAATTTGTGGTAATTTTGTTATGACAGCAATAGAAAAATTAATAGTTTATTTATATTCATTTTTGTGGCATCTCCCTTCACCCCCCTCTCAGACCCACAAGCCCAGACTCCAAACCTGAACAAGCCCACTCTTTCTGATCCTGACACAGCACAATCAGCATCTTCCAAACTGCACATTTCTTATCATTATAGTTACACCTCTGTTATCAAGTTTTTGGTCAGTTTTGGCTGGACCTGTTCTTAATCAATCACTGGTTAACCTCACCTTAACCACTGTCTGCTATGGAAGTCACAAAGTCACAGGGGCACCACTTACAGGCGAGGAAACTCATGCTCTGAGAGTTGAAATAATTTGCTCATGGGCACAAAGCTGGTGAACGGACAAGCAGAGTTTCAGCCCCGGCTGTCTCTCTCCAGACCCTGAGTACCGTGCCTCTCATCAGAAGAAATGTCCTCTCTCTTTGCTTCTGTCACTCTCTCCAGCTGTATCATGGACCTCCTCTTCCTTGTCTCCTCTACTACCTATGTGTTTATTTCTTCTCTAAGGATGTTTTTTGTCTACTACTGTCATTCTATGTCATTGAGTCATATTTATTTAGTTAACTTAAGCATGAAGCGAGCTCCTACTATGCATGAGGGGATACATACTATTTGCTAATCATATAGAAATGAAAGAGGGGGGAAAACACAGTAGAGCATTTCTCTCTTAAAAATTAGCTCTGAAGACTAAGACATCAAACTCATAGCTTCTCAGTTTTTGTCTTCCTTAAACTCTGTGTGACTTTTGACACTCCTGACAACCACACTTGTTGGAAACTGCTCTATCAGCTTAACCAATGCTGCTCTCTTCTGACTTTTTTACTTATCCGGCTATTCATATTCTCTCTGTCTCTGTCTCTTCCTCTTCCTCTTTCTCTTTCTTTCCCTCTCTCCCTCCTTACCTCTATACTGGTTATTGAACCTGGAGGCATTCTACTAGACGTTTTAAAATATATATATACTTTGAAACAAGGTCTCATTATGTTGCTGAGGACCTCACTAAATTGCTGAGGCTGGCTCTGAGCCTGAGATCCTGCTGTTTTAGCCTCCCAATTATTGCAGTTACTGGGATTACAGGTGTGTGTGTACCCCAGGCCCAGACCTCACAGTTTCTTTTCTTTTTTCTTTCTTTCTTTTTTTTTTTTTTTTTTGTGTCCTACTCACTTTTAAATGAAACATTTCTTAAGATTGGTTTGTAGGCTCTATTTTCTTCTTTACTCAGTATTGTTCATTAATGTCCAAAGTTTCGACATCTCTTATTTTCTAATGACTCCCAAATGAAAATCTTCAGGTCTGACTTCTTTTTAATCTAAGCTGGAATTTCCAATACTCCCCTAGGTACATTCTCATGATTGTCCTGCAGGCAGCAAAACTTAGACACATTCAAAACTATATTCTCTATCTCTCAAACTGGCTTTTATTTGTCTGGGTGGTTGCTTTTATGATACTGATGACTGAACAAAGAAGTACTTACCACTGAGCTACATCCCCAGCCCTTTTCATTTTTTATTTTGAGACAGGGTGTTGCTAAGTTGCTCAGGCTGACCTCCAACTTGTGATCCTCCTTTTTAGCCATGTGCCACTGCACGTAGCTCAAAACTGGTCACTACCCAGTCTTTGTGATTAATGAGTACCATCTTCAAGCATAGGCCCAGGTCTCTCATAGATATTTTAAACACATTCCTCTCCCTACACATGCAATTGATTTCACCTCTGTAGTGTCTCACAGATCGATATAATCCTTACATCCTCCCTCCTAATGCCTTGGTGTTAGTTCTCAAATTCTATTTTTAAAATATTCAGCATTGGCCTGGTAATTGGCCTCCCAATTTGCCTTAATTCATTCCTTCCACATTGCAGGTTACGGTAGTCTTTTAAAACAATTATCTGGACATGTATTTTCCAAACACAAAACTCTAAAGATTCCCGTTGCCAACAAAATAGTGCCCTTATTCTTTAGCCTAGCATACAAATTCTTTGTAGAAATGGTAATTTCCAGCCATAGCTCTTAGCATTCCCACTTTCGTTTGCCTGATTCTTGCTCCAAGCCACCACACACTAATCAGCATTTTTCAAGCATAATGAAAGCTCATGACCTTGGGTTCATGTATTTCATCCAGCTGGTACATTCTTTTCTCATCTCCTATCTCACTTTCCCTGTACTTTTATTTTCATTATTTACTCAATGGATCATTTTCTTTAGTGTTTTCCTTGATCCCTTTGGTCTAATTGAGTCTCAAAAATTATTTATTTAATTTATTCTATTTACAGTGGATAAAAAGATAAAAGATGATTCAAAGGGCTCACTGTGTAGTAGAAATGATATAGAAGAACCAAATAAGTAGAAAGGAGACATCATAGAGAACAAGCAAACTTTAAATTTAATATGGAAGCCTATGACAAGGCCTGCTAGACCCAAAAGTCTCTGAGGAATTTACACTGTTGACCATCCTAAGGAGAGGTGTCTGTTATCAGACAACAGATTACACAAAAGAGGAATCTCTTGAGGCAGTACTCAAGAGAGCAATCTCAACATTGTTGGTTGTCCCTGACAGTGTTTGGTCAGGATCTAAACAACCTGTGTAACTCTGTGACTACCTGTTATCCTCACATACCTCCTGCCCACCCCTCATGAAGGTTCTCTATAAAGAAAGAGTACTGTACTCCCAAAGAATTGCTCTCCCCTTCTTAAGAGGGTCCATATTCTCCCTTGAATGTATATTTCCTAAATAAAATTCTATCTTTGTCTCTGGCTTGTGCTGAAATTCTTCTCTGCCATGCATGGAAGCCAAAGATCCCAGCAATCCTGAGTTTCTGAGTTGAGGAATCAACTTGTCAGCCCTGACTGAAAGATATAAAAACAATGAAATATTATAATGCATAATATACTTCACAAAATGGGGAAGAGGCAGTCTCCCAGCTCTGTTGGGTGAAAGAGTAACAGAGACTTGGCAGGAGAAAAACAGAAGACTCTCTAAAGAAGATGGAATTTGCTTTGTATCATTAATACACATGGAAGAGCAAAAGTTTCAAAGTTACCCATAGAAGGCCTGAATTTGTAAACTAGCCAAAGCACTTACCAGCTACATAGCCTTAGGCAACTTATTTTACTTCTCCTAAACTCAATTTCTTTAGTTATAAAATAGAGATAATAATGCGTACCTTGAAAGGGAGATTAGATGGTTAGTCTAGCTGAGTAGGTGACTATGTTAAGAGTGGGTTCAGTTGCAAGTCATCAAAAACTTGACGATAGTTAACATAGCCATGATGATCAGTGAAGTTTGGCAGATTCTGGCTCAATTGTGTGAGGATCAATGTAGAGTAGCACTTGCCCAGGCATGGGAGCTGGGACAGTGGTACTAAGGGGAGGTAAAAGGAGGCATCACCAAGATAAATATAAATGAATTTTCTATTGCAGGTAAAGCACAATAAGATAGATATTGTTTTGAATGCATGTGGATTAATACTCAAATATTAGTTTGTTATCACTAGTGTTGTAGTCTTTGTCATCCTTATCATTTTGTTACCAAGAGCCAGGGTGCCCAGGAGTTATGCAAATGGATAACATGCATGTCACATGTCGAAGGCTATGTTTCTAGCAGCATGTACAAAGGTACTTAGGACTACTATTGAATTAGATGTGGATTAGATAGGGTTGTGCTTTGGAGACATTTATCTTGCTTTGGAAATGCTTACTTGCTTGCTGGCTACCCAGAAGACATGCTGACCTTTGAGGTTTTTTGTCTTCTGTTCATTGTTAGCTGTTTTGCTGAGATAACAAAATACAGTGAAATCTTTTAGCACCATGTTTCCAATAAGGATCTTTGACCTTGGGTAGGATTTCTTTGGGACATGATTCCAGGCTCATTCTGCCTGATTCTGATCCATATTACTGAGCTGACTTAGCAAGTCATTTTGTTTTAAGTACCAGCAGAGTGCTTTTGTTGAATGGGCGTATGTATGAGTGCTGCTTGATGATAGAGCACTTGTATGGCTGAATAATAACGCATTCTTTATTGATTTGGCTGCTTATGGGAACAAAGAACTAACATTTCCTCATTGCATGTCTTAAGATCTTATACATTTCTGCCAGACTTTGAAATACCAGTGATATTGTGTACATATGTGAGAATTACCAGCGCCAATCTCAATATTTTGTATGGGGAAGGAGGGAAAGTGGGGAGGGAGCCAAGGGAAAGCTCACCAAGTGCTGTGTGCATGTGTGTCACTATCACTGTGAACTACATTATGATGTGAGATTATAATGCACCAATAAAATATAAAAAGTATAAAAAAAATGTAACCTAACATGAAAGATGAAATATTTGGTGTCTTTTCAAGCATCTAGTGGTAGCTTAAAAAATATGACAGCATGCAGTTGAAAAGATATATAGCCCTCAACTGTAGCAGAAGGTCATGGTTTATTTCCATGATGAGTTTTTAAATCATGTGCTTGAGAAAGATGTAATAGCGCATATTCAACTGAAAAATGTGTTATATAAAATCAGTTACTTCATTTACACAAAAAATATACTGGGGGTGGGTAACAGCACTAGTTTTAGAGTTAAACAACAATGATTCAAGTCTTGATTTTATTACTTAGTAGGTATCAAAGCTTGGGCACAAATTCTTAATATCCCTAATCCCAAAGTAGAGGTGATAACATTAACCTCATGAGGTTATTGTGGAGAGAAAATTAGATATTTTATACATAACGCCTTTAAAATAGACTCTAGAACAAATGAAGTCCTCAAGATGGTAATTCAGTGATTGAGTGGCATCAAAGTATCTAATTTAACACAAGGCAATGATTACCATTGATAAAACTTACTTTGGAGAACTCTCAAGAAAGTTGTGTTTTTTATTTTTATTTTTTCAACCCAGATGATGGGTATCATTAGATAACAATTCTGAGGTTTCTGAGTATACCTTATTTAGATTAAGTATTTCCAATTTCTTTATGTTGAATATTGTTTTCAACAATCCATGTAACTGTTTTGATTTCAACATTCTAGTTAGAATGTAGAGAATCTTCCTGTTGTATAGAATCTTCCCTTGTTACATATTTATTTATTTAGTATTGGGGATTGAACCCTGAGGCATTCTACCTCTGAGCTACACCCCTAGCCCTATTTTATTTTTATTTGGAAGCATGATCTTGCTAGGTTGGTGAAAATCTCACTACTTGCTGAGGTTGAATTGGGCTTACAGGCATGCACCACCGTGCCCAGGTTATTAGCTTTATTAGTTTTTTTTTTTTTTTTTTTAACTTTTAAAATATCATGGTTTAGTAAGGAAGAGGCAGAAGAAAAGACATTTAGCAACATTTAAACTCAATTTAAGGCTGTATCTTGGAGATGAAATTAGTAATTATGTTGGTTTCCATTATAGCTGTCCTCAATTCAAGAAGCAGTTCTTTGTTGTTGTAATGGGGATTGAACCCAGGGGCATTCTACCCCTGAGATACACTCTCAACCCTATTTAATTTATTTAATTATTTATTTTTTTGAAACAAGTTCTTAGTAATTTGCAGAGGCCCTCACTAAGTTGCTGAAGCTGGCCAGAAACCTTCAATCCTCCTGTCTCAGACAACCATGTACTCAGATTAAAAGTGTGCACCATGCCCCTCCCCCAGTGTTCATGAAGCATTTTTTTTTTTTAACCAAAAACAGAACAAGATAAAAGAATGTGTACAGGTGTGTAGCTCGAGTGTATTAAAGCATTTACTTAGTTTGTGAATTCACATGATTACTTTTCCATTTTTAACTTATGGACATTTTATCCCCATCACACCAAAAGTTGTGTGTGTCTTTCTCCTTCCAGTTACAAATTCAACATTAGTAGAGCATCTTTTCTTGGCTTTACTCTTTTGTGATGCAATTTGACTCTCTTGGCTTCCTTTAACTCTAGAGCTAGCCTTTGCAGATAGTATTTGAGAACTTTCAAATTGGAGGGGGCAGAGGAGGGGGGGTTCAGAATTTCTTTAAACGAAAGAATTTTTTTCTTTTATTATACATAAAGTATGTTCAGATGTAGAAATTTGAGTTAGAACCTACAAAGAATAAGTCCTTATACATCTATTTTGTACTGAAAGCTTCATGTGTGTTTTACATTGGTTTTCATTAAAACTTTTCATTCATCCCTGAGTATTAAGCTCTTTCCTAGTTTATCTGTAACAAGAGTATAAGTAGTTTTAATTTACTAGTGTTGGCTTACCTGTGTTTTACAATTTTTCCAATAATCAGATATTATTTTATAGATATTAATACAAATAGCATAAATAAAGGAAACATTTCAAAACATGTATATTTTAGTTTTTAAAAAATTATTTCTCATTTTACTTCCTGGAATTTATTCTTTCTAAAAATCCTTCCTTCCTGCCTTTCTTCCTTCCTTCGTTCCTTCCTTCCTTCTTCCCTCCCTCCCTCATTTCCTTCCCTTCCTTTCCTTCTCTTCTCTTCTCTTTTTCTTCTTTCTCTTCTCCTCCTTTTTTCTCTCCTCTCCTCTCCTCTCTTCTCTTTTCTTCCCTCACTCCTGTCTGTACTTCCTTTCCCTTCTTTTCTCTCTATTTCTTTATTTCTTTCTTCCTATTGTAGTACTGGGGAATGAACCCAGGGGCATTCTACCTCCAAGGCACACCCTCAGCTTTTTTATTTCTTATTTTGAAACAGGGTCTCTCTAAGATGCTCAGGCTGACTTGGAACCTGTGATCCTCCTGTCTCAGCCTTCCAAGAACTAGGATTACAAACTTGTACCACCACATCTGGATTATACAGACTTTAATCATTCTCATTTTACAATATGTAAAACTATTGTCATTTGTACACCCATTTACCTTCTCTACTAAAAAAATGTCAGACAGAAATTTATTTTGAAATTTCTCACAATATAAAGAGTGGTTTTCAAAATATATCATCATAAAAGGAGAGAAAAGTGAATCTATAATTAGAATAAATCACTTTGAATTATCCAAAAGCTTTTAATGATCCTTCAGTACCTTTAGCTATTCTTTAAAACTTTCTATCTCCCTAATTTTCTATCTTTTTTAACCAGATACCCATATGTCTTCTGCTTTTTTCTAGATATCTTTGAAAAATTTTACCAAGCCTCTTGATATTTAAACACATTGAATTTAAGTGATTATTCATACCACTAAAATAAAAGTGCACAATCTACCTCCTCTAAATTTCATCCATTTCCTCAAATTCCAGAGTAAGTTCTGACCCACTTTTTATTCTCTAAGTACTTTGAAAATATAATACCTTATGCCATATTTTATTGATTATCATTATAGAATATAATTTTGCTGGGAGAAATCATTATTCATCAATATATAATCTGAATAAATACAACAGAAATAGGATTCCTACTGATATGAAATTGAATAACTAAATAAAGCTAAGAAGCTTACTCTAAGACTTTTTAATATTATTTTCAAACTTCTGTACTAGCAATAGGAAATAATTTATTACAGTTCACAAGCCTATTATGTACAAAATTGCTATAAATTCTACATAGCTCTGTAGTTTTTATTGATAAGAGTGCACTTTGACATTGTTGCTAAGAATTGAGAGAAATGAGATAAAAATTAATGTGGATATAACGTATATTGACAGTGTTTAGCTCTTGAATAATACTGAAGAAACTAATAAAGATTTCCAAAATTATACCAGAAATATCATTCAGCTAGATAAACTGGTTTTACTGACTTCTTTGTTAAGATTTTCTAATTAATAGGCCCCCCCAAAAATTAACAAAAATAAGCATTTACTGGTTAAATAATTTTGGATAAGGAAAAGTATACTATTATATTATTTTCCTTGGAATATATTCAAATGTACTCATGACAATACTATAATACATGAAAGTGTGTAAAAAAAAGCATTTAACTTAAAGTAACCCCTGCACCCCACATTGACTTCCAGTATCATCCCCTGTTAAAAATATCTAAGTGAATCTGAACCTGGTTGGTGCACACCTATAATCCCTGTACTTGGGAGGCTGAGACAGAAGTCCAGCTTTAGCAATTTAATGAGACTTTCAGCAATCTAGTGAGACCCTTTCTGTGTTAAAACAAATAAAAAAGAGCTAAGGGTATAACTCGAAGATAAAAGCCCCTAGGTTCAAACCTAGTACCACGAGAAAATAAATAAAAATAAATACATAAAATAAATAAATAAAATATCTAAGTGAAAATAATAATTTTTCATTTAAGATGTCAGTTATTTCTTCTGTGAATTGATGAATCTTAATATTACCATGTAATAAAAATGACAAACATCCAACTATCTTTCAAAGTCAACTTAGTGTTCACAAATAGTCTTTCGTTTCTTGACTATAGAATTTGTGCATTTATCAGTAATTAGTAAACACTTAAAATTATTTAAGGAGCAGACACCTCTGCCCCTTAAATAGTTCATAATTTCACTATTAGTACCAACTGGGCTTTCAGTGCATTTTGTCATAACTGTGAGTCTATTGCCAGTGGGATATTTAATATAGAATCCTAATTCTTTTTTTAATATGAATATGAATATCAGTAATTCATTAAAAACCTATTATTTCAGGATAACTACAGTCCCATCACTTATTTCTTTCAGAGAAATTCAATATCATTCCTATCAAGGAAACTAATTAGTCTGAAGGTTAAGATAATTTTTTATTCTTGAAAACAATGTGTAGATCCTATACTGGTGGTGTGAACCATCTCTAGTGGAAAATGGTAATTACTTCTTTTCCAAGCACTTAAATTTCTGGAGCCCAAAGATTCTGCATACCAGGATCTCTGAATGTCACAATAATTCACTCTCACATTGTAAATATTAAAAAAGAATAATTTTCTACCAATATGCTATAGTCTTTTAACATATTTAAAATACCTCAGAGACTCCAGATTTAATTCAGTAATAGTATAATCACAGGACAAATGACCATAAGGGATCCTGAAGGTTATCTATGTTGACTAACACACACCTACATGAGTTTCTTTTGCTATTTATCTCATACCTGTAGCATAGCCTGCTTCAGCACTGCTAACACCTGACCTCATAATACAGTAAAGAACCATCTTGACATGACTGTCATTTGTAGAAGTTTATAAATTAAAACAAGTGGTTCTCTTGAAAGAATCCAGGCTATTAAATAGCTTGAAAAGATTATGTGTGGCATTATAAGAAAATCTAGAAATACTAATATATATTTTAACTAATATAAAAAAATGTTTATTGGGGGCACTGTTTGAAAAAAGTGAGAAGACCTCTGTTTCCATGGTACCTTGAAAAGAACAATGGCATATTAGACCACCTGAGAACACTTGGGTGATATTGCTCTGCCATGCTCATTTTTGGAGAGGTTATTATATTTACCTTTACCTTAAAAAGGCTATCTTTCAAAATGATTTCTCTTTAGAAACAGAATAAGGCTTAGGAAGCCAACTGAAAAGTGAATGGTCTTGTTTTTGATTAGTTAATCTCCAGATGTGGAATGGGATGACAGGCAGACAGATGAGCCTAAAGAGAATTTCAGATACACAACCCATATGAGAGCACCCCATCATTTATATTGAACCATGAATTTCAGGCTAAATGAAGAAGTAATAATAGTAGTGACATACACATTGAACCATGTTGGTGAGAAATCAGGCAATGGCTTAAAAAGAATATTCTGTTTACACCATAGGAAAAGCAGTTCAAAATAGCAAGTTCTGAAACCCAGAATCCTTCAGGAAAGAAAGGAATAACCCAGCCTGAGGACTGCTCTGCCTGGATGTCATAGATCCTCCACAGTTTCCAATGCAAGAGCAGATGCATTCTCTTCCCTTTCAAATGTACTTCTACTATCAAATCAGAAGTCTTTGTTTATCAAAATTCAATCAGGAATTTTCAAGGTACTTTAGTCAATTAATATTTCCTGAATATCAACTAAGTGACAAGAAATGCATCAGGTATCAAGGATTAATTGGAAGATAGACACATGCCCTACTACGTATCTGTGGATTTTATAGACTAGTTCATGTCCTCAAAATCTCTAGTTTCTATCCTAGAAACACTTCTTTATAAAATTCACCTCCATCTTCATAAGCATTTTCAACTCCAGCATCTACTGCACAACTAGAAAAAAGCTCTTTGAAAACAAACTAAAACCAACAAAATGATATCATGTCCCTGATCAAAATGAACAATGCCTGAGAATAAAACAAATTCTTCATTGTTATATTCATGTTTCTGTATAAACTGGTCTCTGTTAAAGTTTATGGTCTCATTCCTTCTCAAAATAAACTATAGAATCACAAAAATCTTTATCATGCTGTGATATATCTTTTTTTCCCCTTCCTGTAATTCCCTTACTGCCTTCCTAATCCAGTTAAATTCTTCTCATCCTTTGAGGCTCAGCTTAAATGTCACATCCTCTTTGAGACTTTCCCCAGCATTCCAAGAGGAATTTACCACTGCCCTCTCTGCCATCTCATGAACAATAGGGATCTCCATACTGGACCTCCTCCTGCAATCTCAAGGAACTTTTCTTCTGAAAACTTTAACTCTGAATCTGAGGTGACCATTGTTTGTACTTATATTATGCATTTGTCACACTGCAGTATAATCATTTACATTTTTTGTGTGTGGTACTGGGGATTGAACCCAGGGGCATTCTACCTCTGAGCTATACCACCAGCCCTAATTTTTAAAAATTATTTTTTATTTTGAAATGGGGTTTCTCTAGGTTGTGGAATGCCTCACTAAGTAGCTCAGGCTGCCCATGAACCTGCCATCCTCCAGTTTAAGCCTCCCAAGTACTGGGATTACAAGTGTGTGCCACCATGCCAGCCAATCATTTACATTTTCTATCTGCACAACAGTCTATGGGAATACTTGAAGGTTCCACAGCTCATTCACATTGTATTCACAGTGTCTAACTCAATGCCTGACATAGAGTAGACAATTTATGTTAGAAAAAAGAAAGAGTGAGAGGGAAGAGGAAAGGGAAAGGAGGGATCATGTGTGTCTCATCAGAATTCAAACTATATTTCATTTTGTCTTTCTATATGTCTTCCTCAAGTACTTAGAATTATGTCTTATATTTATTAGGTGTTTCATATCTGCTGCATTCATGAATTCATGAACAAAATAAATTTAATCTACTCACAAGGATTTCAAATACTGATATGGAAAAATACCCAAAAAATGTTAGGCATGATAAGAAACTGCAAGTCCCATTGGTATAAAGAAATAATAATGCATCAGTAATACATATGCATTTGTATAGAATATTTCTGTAAAAAAAATAAACATCAACAGTCTTTTTTTTTTTTCTTTATTTTACAGTACTGGGGATTGAACCCAGGGGCATTCTACCTCTGAGCTACACCCCCGTCCTATTTTTAATTTTTTATTTTGAAAAAGGGTCTCACTAAGTTGCAGAGGGCCTCACTAAGGAGCTGAGGCTACCCGCAAACCCGGAGCCTCAGGTCTCAGCCTCCCAAGTATTGGGATTACAAGCCTTTCCACCACGCCCGGCTAACACCAGTCTTCTTGAAGAAGGGAAAGGAGGATTCGGTAGTGAGTTTTTACTATTTCTTTATACCTTTTATATATGAAAAGAAAGGTATATATCAACTGAGACAATAAGGAAAACAGCAAGAAGACTAAGTTAAAGGGATCTCAAAACGCCTTCATTATGCATTTTAATTTTCTCTAAAAGGATATTTTCCTGTAATCTGTAATCTTTATAAGTAGCAAACATATGAATGCCTATTAAGACTAGTTTAGTTTTAGAAAATGAACACATTGAATAAATATCTTATTGTTCTTCAAAAATTAGTTGTGTAAAAGCTAACGAACAGTGTTGCACAGACCAATAGCACCTGCAGCACCTGTGTGCTTCCTGGAAATAACAATTTATGGGTCCTACTCAAAATTACTGTATCGGCATTCTTAGTGGTTAGGACCCAGGAATCTGAATATCAAGCTCTTGGGCTAATTTTAATGCATACTTAAGTCTGAGCACCACTGTTTTTGAGAGCTTTATTCTGAGAACTTTGTGACCTAATAGCACCATCTATTGGTAGTGAGTGTCGCAGAACCAAGACATGAAGTCCCAAAGGGGAATATACCCAGATATTCAACCTCTATTAACTGCCATGAAGGACTGGAAAAGGACAGAAGACCTGACATAGCAGGACAAAGAGGTATAGACACACACCATTTTCTGCTAAAAATACTACAGTTCATTGGAGGAGACATATGTAAATAAATAAATTTTACTAATTTATATTTTTTAAATAAAAATGAAGAGCTTGTGGAGCATAGATTCTATAGCAACTTGAATTATCAGAGGAAGTCAATAAATGCTCAGAAATAGTGAAGACAATAAAGCCAAGTATTTTCAAATAATACAGTCACGAATATATATATATATATAATAATAAAACATTTAAAAACACAAATCATTATTTTTCTGAGCACTTAGTATGTGCCACACACTGTTTCTGAGGTCCTGTCTCTAGGCCTGAGGATGCAAGATAGTGCAAGCCAAAAGACAGTGGCAGACATCCAATAAAGCTCTGGTTTAAATGAATAAACATGAAAGTACCATATATATGGCTAAATTCTTCATATAAGAGGAGTATTTCTTAAAGATATTTCTACTTAGGATTTCAGCAATCCAAAGAAACAAATTTGCAATTATCTGAATGATTTGTGTATTTTGAAAAATTGCCTCCATGTTTTGTAAAAATTTTGAATCACTGTTGAAATCCCTTCTTAAAACCTCCTACACATCTTTATAGTGAGCGACATTATAAAACCTCTGCTGAGTGTAGAATACTGTATTTTATAGATTATCTTCCCATTTATATAGACTATTATAGTCTTTTAAAAGGCATTTGGCATTCCAAAGCATATGCACTTTGTATACCAAGATATAAAGGGTAAGTGAACTAGTTTTAATTTTCTTATTTCTGCAGCATTTGTTTTGTTAAGCGAAGCCATTTCACTTTCTATTGCTTTGCAGCCACTGCACACATTCTGGAGTTTTATGGTCTAATCCACATCTTTAGCTAAACTAATGTTTATCATAATAATCATTATTGGTGATGACCAGCGGGCCTGCCTAATCTCAATGTTTGCATGTTATCCATTAATATTAATTCTAGTGGTTCACTTGGGACTACCACAAATAGGCTTATGTGTTCACTGCCAGGATTGCATTAGGTAAAAATGAAGACAATTAGCTGTGCATCTTTATAGAATGTGCAGGCTTTGGAAGCCCGGATAGGATACTGACACACTTGCCAGACGCTCCCCAAGATGAAGAGCAGAAGCACAGAGCAAATTCAGAGTAAGGCCGGTCTGGCAAGTTCCAGCCAGAATTTAGAAACAGGGCAACCACTGTTAGTGAAATCTAGTCCATGTCAATGTTCTCATTGTTGGGATTTGAAAAATAAGGAGTCCCTCCAAAAGTGGTATATTCTCCATCTGCAAGATACTGAATGAATCTTCATAGAGATTTGTATGCATCGTCAGAAATCCCAGACATTAACTAAATGACTGGGTTGCGGGTGTTGATTAACAGCTGTGTGCTAAAGTCTACTAGAAACTCCACTATTAGATGGAAATAGACCCTTATATATCTACAGAAAACCCTCAGAGTATGGTATGGGTTAAGAACGTGAGACAGAAAATCAGACACATCTGCACTCAATTTCAGTTCTTCACATACTTGGCTGTATATGGGAGGTTATTTTCTACCCAATGGTATTATAAATATTAAATGAGTACATATAAATATTCAATAATATCTTCATTTTATTGATGATGAACCTAAGGCTGAGAAAAGCTCACTAATTTTCACCAGGTTCCATGACAAATAGACCAGAAGATCTAGGTTCCAAACCTATTTAAGCTAACCCCTTAAATGAATGTTGATTTTTTCCCCTACCCCTATCACACATACAAAAAGAGGGAGATGAAATTTTAAAAATAAAAAAATAAGAAGCAAACATTCCACAAAGAACAAAAAAGAAATGTAGCCACTTCAATTTTGGGTAAAAGATGGGATGGGAAACTGTTTGGAATCCATGTTTTCTTTCTCTCATATTTCAGAAACCAGGTTATTTTTCTTTTAATTATTATTATTATTATTATTATTATTATTATTATTATTATTATATATTTTTTTGCAGTACTGGGGATGGAACTCAGGGCCATTCTACCTCTGAGCTACAGCTCTGCCCTATTTTTTATTCTTTATTTTGAAACCGGGTCTCACTAAGTTGCGGAGGGCCTCACTAAGCAGCTGAGGCTGGCCTCAAACCCAGCTCCTCCAGTCTCAGTCTTCCAAATGCTGGGATTACAAGTGTGCACCACCACGCCTGGCTTTCTTTTATTATTATTAATTATTAACATTATAAGAAATGTCATAGCATATACTAATTAAACTATCCAAACAACCTGGAAGTTCATAAAAGAAAATAAGAAATTCACTCTCATTCTTTTCACCATCATGATTAGAATGAACACCTTTAGAACTTTTGCCTTTGGAGAGGGGTACAAGTCTTTCATGTAAATGGAATACTCTTCTGAGCTAATCATCTTCCTCTCCTAATTTTACCCCTTTCCTTATTTTCTTCCATTCCTCTTCCCAGAGGATTCAGAGGATTAGATGTTAATACTATGCTTATTTTTTAATCACACTATTCTCTGGTGATTTTACTAAGAAATTATATAGTTTATGTACAGCTTAACTAGCAAATACCCATTGTAAAACAGGGTTATCTAGAGAAAGTTTCATAAACTCATTGGTTTCATTAACTTCTGTGCAGTAGAAAGGCTTTATTTTAACAAAATGGCTGAACTACTTTAGAAACCTGACAAAATTCAAAAACGAAAACACATACACACACACACACACACACACACACACACACAAATAAATAACAAAAAGAGAATGTTTACTGGTAGGAAAGTAATTAAGTAATTAATTCCTTGGCTAACAGTCCACATTTTAGAGAGATAATGCAAGGAAGAAAATCCGCCAACATTTTAGTACTACATGGATCACTATAGTAACACACTAGGGAAACCCTGAGTAGTAAAATGCAAGAATATTTTAAAAGAATATGTGAATAATTGCAGAAAGCTGTGGCATTTCCTAGTCTTTTCGCCAGCTCGATGTGGCAATATGTCTATATTCCCATGAATGGAATGTGAGTAAAGCTGATGTATACAACTTCCCATCAGCTCCTAATTTCCTCTCTAACTTATCCACAGGCTTGGGATACAGATGCCAAGCCTAGCAGATCCAGATACTCTCAGAATAGTGAGCCACAAGAGAAAAGAAATCTGGGTTAACCTTGTGGAACAAACACAACTATCTATTGCAGATAGCCTGCTTACCTTTGGACCATTATGTGACCAGATAAATGAACTTGTATTTGTTTGATCTATTGAATGTTTGGACCATTTCACTTCTACAGCTTTGTCTCTACTGCAATCACTATGTAATTAGGCCCTATAAATGGGTATCATAACCAAAACTTAACAGTTATGCTATGGGCAGGGAGGAAAAAATAGTCCTTTTCTGTGGCAACACAGCTACTTTGGAGAACATTCATCTGCTCTAAACGATGCTCTCTGTCCATGGCCTGCAACCTAAATAAACCAGGAATCTGGAAATTTGAGGCCTTGCCAGTTGGCAAAGGTGACACCAGTCTCAGGAATGATTGATGACTATTTTCTCATCAAAAACTTCTCACTTCCCTGAGTCGACACTCTTTGGAACTGAAATGATTGCTTTTCTAACTAGTTTTCTATTATACATTTGGTATTTATAGTATCTTTAAAGGGGAGCAATAGATGTGAACTTGTAGGTCACCATGGAGAGACCTAACCTGAGGGTGGCAAGTTAGTTCTCTGAAATCTATGTTGGATGAAATTATCTTGTGGAAGGACAGTTAAGGATGTCTCCTCAACACCACCATTCAGGACTTATCAGAAAAATGAAGCAGATAATTTTTTTCTTCAGTAAGCTAAAAGAAAATTTAGGCCAGCTAAACCAGTCCTAAATAATTCATAACTGAACTATTTTGACCCTAGAAAATCAAATCAGAGTATCTTCTCTTATCTTCACATAAAGTGGGATTTTTGTCATATAAAATAAGTTCTCCTCAGCAACAGAATTCATTGGGAAAATTTAAACTAAATCAAGTAGCCCTACTCAAATACATTGATTTACATCTTAAATTAACCATGAACTTTAAAATTCAAAATAATTTATCCTATTGTATCATGAATGCAATGGCCAAAATGAAAGCATGAATACAGTAGTGATATAAATAAGAAGTAACTCAATTAAGGTTAATACTGACTTTAGACTAAGTATGTACACCAATGGACTCTGGCAGCTTCTATATAATATCTTCAAAACCTGTGTAGGTCAACAGCTCAAAAAATAAGAAATCATCATCAACATAAGATTATGATATCAAAAGTCAATAATCTCAGCTCTTACATTTTAACATAACTTTATTAATCAATTTAAGGCCACTGGGAATAAAATGCCAAGAAATAATAGAGTTACCTCATTTTATCCAAGTCAAATATTTTTTCAATATTCTTGCTACTAATTTTAGCTCTAAATTCTTAACATTATCCATTACTGGTCTTAAGAAATTTAAGAGAATGCAGTTACTATTTTTTGTTTTTTCTTTTTTCATTGCTGGGGATCAAACACAGGGCATTGCTCATACTAGGTAAGCACTCAGCTACGTCTCCAGCCTCAACAACTACTAATGCATTTAACTTAAAATTTTGAATTCTTTACAAGAGTAAGGAATTTAGCAAAAGATGTTGCTAAATTATTTTGATAGTTAACATTTGAGGTTTAAATAATTACTATTAAAGGATTACTTTAAAATAATATTCTTTATCACTACAATGTTCCTTTCTTTTTTATTACTTAGACTTTTTATTTTGTACTTATTGGAAGAGCTTCTTTAGATTTATTGAGGTGCATAATTTTATCATATAACAATGTTCCTTTTATTTCTCTAAGTTTTTTACTTGATTCAAATATGGTGAATATTTTCCTATAAGCTGTTAAGTAACTATTTTTAGGGTAAAATATTTGTTCTAGCAACAGTCTACAATTGATTTTTAACATTAGTAGTTTTGGCAATATCCTTGTTATTTAGTTTACCAGTGAATAAGAATAATGATCACATGCCAATTATCAGATTGAGACAATGTATCTAAAGCCAAAAGAAAGTGAGGCTGATAAAATGTGGTGTAGTTGTATATCAGGTTATATTGTGAGTCTTTTGCTATCAGATCTCACAAGAAGTGACATCGCTTCATCCAATTAGATGTATTATTATTTTTTAAAAGTACTTTTTTTATGGTCAGAAGACAGTTTCAATTTGGATAGTAGACATCCATTGTTGTGTTAAGTTATCACTGCAAGTACAATGCACTGAACATTGTAGGTACATAGTAAATAATAACTTTTAATGACAGTGAGGGATATAAAGTGATTAGAAAAAAGAAAAAAGTAACTAGAAACTGGGGCATAATCATTCTAAACTGCCTTCTAAGAATGTGTCATTAATTTCTTTGAAAAGGTGTTTTCCTATTTACCTATGTAATTTTGCACAATAAAATAACTGTTTTACTATTGTTGATTTTAGTACTATGTATATATTCACATATATACCCACACATACACACATGGAGAAAGTTCAAGGTGGAAACAAATTAGGTTTATCTTACATTTAAGGATCTAGAAACTAAGATGAAAACTCAAATGAATTTCCTGTGGTGAAAAACTTGAACCATGACCATAACTTTGGACTCAGCTTCCATCCTGCCTATTGCACTACCTGTCTTCTTAACTATTCTCTTGACATCTGAGATATGCAAAGTAGACAACAGGCTGGTTAAGAAAAACATCAGAAGCTGCACTGCCTACAACCATTCACGACATACCAAATTAGCTACCTAAATATTCCATGCACTTTAGGATATTTAATGTATCCAGCATTATAGCACACTGATGTCAAAGGAACATTAACTTCATTTTCCTTTCCTCAAGGCGACCTGAATAGGAAATAAACAAAAGTTCACCAGGAAGAGGTTGTGATACTTTCTAAAAGCAATCTTATCTCTGCATTAGTACTTAAATAGCTAAGCCTCTGGATTGCTTTTCCAATTTACTAGGCTTGTGGATTTTCTACAACACTCACGCAGGGTATACATCTTGTAGACATTGCATTTTATTCAGCTTTTCCAAAGGGAATTTATATAATAATTCAACTGATCCTTTCTCTGGCTCACTTAGATGGCTTTGGATCAGTGGATTACAGGGAACTTAGGCCTAAGTCTAGATGAAAGTGTGTTTATGTTTCAGCACACTGATGATGGATTATTCTTAGGGCAGGGAGTAAAGGAAGGAGATTTTCACAGCTGAAGCAATCAAAGTGATTTTGATAAATTGTGGACATTAAAGAAACTATACATTCTTTAAAAAAATGAAGTACCTTTGGGTTAGGAGATTTTATAGACTATTTGAACCAGTTGAGGGTCAGAAGATTAAGTAATGATCAGATATACTCAGTATTTTTGAAAAGGGCTCATGGAGTAATATCAAGAAATTATACCTGTGTTTTCACCATAATCATTAATTCTCAAATTACACAATTTTTATAGTGATTGTAGATATGAAGATTCCTATTTCTTCTCATTGCCCCTATTTGAGAAGTTACCTATAACTAAGACTTCCAGTAATAGGTGGGCATTTGCAATTTAGATTAAGTAATGAAACTATGAATTAACTGATTTAGTTTAGGGTTATAAGAAGGGTAGAACTACATTAATAACTATAAATTACTTGAAATGAGAAAAAAAGATGTTTTATTTATTTATTTATTTGTTCATTTATTTATTTATTTATTTATTATTTTGGTACTAGCAATTGAACCCAAGGGCATTCTATACCTGAGTTATATCCCCAGCCCAATTTTATTTTATTTTATTTTTTTTATTTTGAAACAAGGTCTCACTAAGTTGCCAAGGTTGGCTATAAACCTGTGATCCTCCTGTCTCAGCCTCTCAAGTACTGGAATTGCAGGCAATGTATCACCATACCAAGCATGTTTTATTTTTTTAATATTCTTAAGACCATAAACCATAGCAAAAATGAATTCTAATTATAGTTATTATTAGATGACTTCATAAAATTATTTATTATAGTATAGATTTAGATATGCCACATTCTGTCATGTACCTGAAATGGAACTGTATATAATATAAAATCTACTAACACTGAAATTTCATACACAAGATCTTGAACCAACTTCCATAAATCTTAAGCATATTCTCAAATAGATTAGCATTTATAGAGATGTCTGGACCAATTTTATCTCCCTGTGTTGATTTATCTATGTTCAAAATTAACTTAAAAGTTTACATAGCAAACTAGGACAACATATGCCTTAGGACAGGAAGGCAACAAAGATGTGCATCTTGGCAGTTTAAAAAAATCTTGTCTCTGAATATTTCTACTTACTCCCCTTCTGAATTACCAATTTTACCTCTTCATAATGACCTGGCCATTTTTACTCCCTAAAACATATAGACTAAATTCTTCCAGAAAAGTATAATGTCTTTGTTTAAACACTACAAAATTTGGACTAAGTTTGATATCATAGATTGTCAGTCTTTACTTTTCACAAATCTTCCTCTGTTCTTCCAATTGGTAGTAACAATAGCTATGTTTTATAGTTCAATAACAACTCCCTTTTAATATACTGTGAATACATTTGTCTTATCTAGAATTTCAGGCAAAAGGATTAACTTAATTCTTGGCAAACTATCCACTGTATGTTTAAACTTTAAAATAATATTTTTTTATAAAAATAGCTTATTATTTCCAAAACAGGGCCCCAGTTAAAAATAGATATCTTCTGTGCTTTACTTATAAATTCCCTTACATATGTTTACAAGTGTCTGCTTACTTTGTGACAAGGGTGATACAGAATAAAGACACGGATATGAATGTAAGTAAAAACAAAGCTTCCAACCTCCATGAGTTTAATATTTAATCAGGAATGTGTTATACAGAGAAATACTTTTAATTCTGGGTCAAAAGTGTTAACATATATAAAAGAAGACAAAATGATGTAAACTGGAGGTTGAGAAGTCAATTCAATATAAAGTGGCCAAGAGGACTCAGGGAAGGATTTGTGAACACTGTGCTACATGGACCATGTCAGAGGCTAAGAGGCGCCTCTCTCTTGAGAAACATAAGACGATATTTGAGTCATTTAGAGAAAGGTTTTTGGAATCGACCCAAATAGAGACTTTTTTTTTTATCTCCAACAGTTGTCTATTTTTCCAAGCAGCAAACTCAGCTAAGCAACAGGACTAAGATTTCCACATTATCTTATATGGCACTATTACTCTCTACTACTGACCCTCTGAAATTTAGTCATGCATCTGTTTTGTAGATTACTCACTAAACCTGATTCCTGATTCCGTGCATTTCATGCTATTTCTGCTAATTTCTATATAGACCTATATTTTGGAGAAGGCAATTCATATCTTAATAGACTGAATTTCTATAGACACCGGTAAGGACATTAACAGACAAAATAAATTGTAACACTATTGGTATTAAGTCAGTAAAATAAAGAGTGATTAATAGAAATTTATCTAGTTTAAAAGGCTATATGTATGAAAGTGCTAAGAAGTTGGGACAGAAGAGCAATTAATTTCAAATATTCTAGTACCTTTAATTTAGGGAAATGTGATTGGATTCCATTAGGTAGACAAATATAAACCTTTGTATTTTTGATGCAAGAAATTTCTTCATAGTACTATGGCAAAGGGATTTTTGATCGAGAGGCATCCTGAAATATAGAGAAATAATATAAAGAATAAGACCAAATAAAAACTACAATATATACCATCATATTAGATGATAAGGGTAGCAGTAGTAACAATGGAAACTAGGAAGGAATAGAATAGAATTGAGGAAGAAATGTGGAAGATTGATATCTTGAGTGAAGAGAACTTGATATGTGAGCTGGAGGGAAGTTAAATGAATAAAGGATACACTTCCGTTGATGTTATGTATGTATGTGAGCATACCTACTGATGCCAGTATCAATATCATGTGGGGAAAGGAAGGGAGAGGAGACAGGAGAGAGAATAGGGGCGAGGGCAGAGAAGCTCACCGAGTGCTATGTGCATGTATGTCACCATCACTGATCTACATTATGATGTGAGACTACACATGCATCAATAAAAGTATATATGTGAAGAAAGTGTTAAATCAGCCTGAATATGAAGTGATTGTTAGATTCTAACAAAGCCATTGCTATTAGTAGTATAGGAATGGCAGACACAGTCCAGAGGTTTAGATTAGTAATTCTGTTCTTAGCAAGTATTAGTTGAGCTAAGGATATGATATACAAATGGAGATGTTCCAACAGTTCAACAGAAATGCTGATCTAGATTTGTAGGAAAAAGTAAGCACTTGGGCTTTTGAAATGGAAATTATTTACACAGCATTGAGATCAGGAATGAATACATTGACAAACAAGAGTATAGAGAGAAAATAGAAATCAGGCAGAACCCTAGAAAACACTTACCTTGAAGAAAACAGAGTGAAGAAATATATCTATGATGAGAAAAGAGATTAGTTAACAAAACAAGAGGAGAATGAATAAAATATGACAGATATATCGATGACGAGAGGACAAAAAGAGGGGGATTGGAGAAATTTTTAAAACTATGCAGTTTCTGCAGAATAGGATGAGAAGAACCTATATTTAAAGAGTTAAATGTAGTAAATGAGTGTTGAATAAAAACAAAGTAGAAAGCCTACTCTGTAATTTGCGGAATTCAGGAAAAAAAAAAGAGAAATTATATATCTAAACATAGACAACTGAGTGACAATTTGGAGGGAATTGGATGTTAACAGTTTTTGAAGAAGGTTTTAGTAGATAATCAGAATCCAGAAATGCAAGACATAAAAAAATGTAATAACAAACAAATTTCCAAAGGCAATAATGAGAAAAAATATAGGATGAAGAATGAGGGTTAAGGGATTAAATTTAAAATAGGAAACTAATATCTCTTTCTCCAAACCAGAAGGGAAAAGACAAGTCTGAGTCAAGAGCGAATATCCCTGGAGAAGAGGATAGCTGAGGATTTTGTTTAAGAAAGCCTCGATCTCAGAGAAATGACAAAGAGGCCCACAGCTCAACATGCACAAGGAGAGATGAAGAGGTGGACTAACACACAAGTAGGGTAGAAATTAATTGAATTCACATCACAGTGGTGTGACTTCTCGGGTAGACCCATAACATAATTCACATTAATTCTCCTCTCATGACCCCAGTGACTCTGGAAATAATGGGACATCAGCACTGGAACTGCTCATGGCTTGTGTCAGGCCAAAGGACATGAGAGATGATATAAACTGGAGGGACGGACAATGAGTGTCATCATGCAAAGAGCAATGTGAAAGCAACACACTCCAATAATTTGTATTGTGGCAAGAGGCTACAAATGGAGCATAAGATTAACTTCTTCAAATAAACAAGAACAGTGTAACCAAGAACAGTTCCTTACAACTGGTAATAATATATGTGCTTTTAAAAATTAAACCTACCTATTAAGACATAATAATAGTAATTATGATCATGCTACTGATTAGTAAAAGAACATGAAAGAATAAAATGACAAAACATTTAAAATGAAAAATTCATTTACATACAATTAGATAATGGACTGGGCAGTCGGAACAGGAGTGTTTGTACTGAACAAAGTTTATCATATTGAAGATGCAACAATTAGCTCAATTGTCTATGTCCATTATTAGGATGACCAAATAAATTGTATGTATACCTGTAAATTAAGAGTGTATTGAGTTCTAGAGTTTCGGTCTGAATACACTTTATGTTGGGTACTGGGAATTCAAGAATTCACTACTGGAAGATAAATAGGATATTTTCTTATGCTTTCTGGCTTAGTATCAATAGGTTGCTTATATGAATAGTGTATTCTACAGGGTTTAGTTTATTTACCCCACCCAGGAGACACGATTCACATGAAATTAGAATACATTTTCCATTACATTTTTATTTTCTGTCCTTTCATCTGAAGCCTAAAGAACTTGACATTATAAGTGGAAAGGAGCAAGAAGATGATCAATCAGGCTTTTAAGAGCTACAGAGAAAGAGGCTGCAATACCTTTTTTCTTTATATCCAACATAAGCAAAATACAGCAGGTAATGATGTGGGATGCAATAAAGATTTTATTATCACTTTATTGCGATGAACATTCTATCTTACCCATATTTCTACCTATATAGTTCATTTATCCCAAACTTTTAGTAATAAAGTTAATGGCATTCCACACTTCTTAACATTCCTGCGATATTTTATGCTTTATGCATCCATGTATATGAAATGGCAAAATATATCAGTCCAAGGATAAGCAGAACATGAGATATTGGGTTATATAATGATAAATTAACAGCTGTACTATTTATTACACTTAATCAGTAAATAAAATCTTAATTCGCTGTTGACTTTCATTTCTTTTTGCTCTACTTCCAGAAATACCAGTTCCTTAAGGTTAATCATAATAGAAAGTATTACTAACTTTACTGAACCCAGGCTTATTTCCAGGCACACTGCCTGGCACTTTACTCTTTTTTATTTTATCTAATTCACACAACACTTTTCCAAGTCAGGAGCTGTTTTTCTTATTTTATAGACAGTTCATAATCTTCCTAAGGTCCAAGGAATAAACTTACATGAATTCAAATTTAGGTCTCTCTTTGCAAATGTCCTTGTACTAAAAACATGCCTGGCAGAAAAGGACACTGATATATACCTTAACTGCAATTGCATTCTTGGCCAACCCACAGAGCAACACTTTGGTAAAAACAAAACTAGCAAAGGGAATTTGCTATCATTCCCTAGGATTCTGAAGAAATAACTAAAAAAAAAAAAAAAAAGGATGATTAGGAAATTAAAGATGTATCTCAATTCACACCTATGTTGCCACCAAAGAGCATTAATTAAGGAAATAATGTAGCTACCATTTTTAAAATATTAAATTATGTAACCTAAGATATGTTAAGAACATAAAGTAAAAGTACTGGCTTCTACTTTAAATAAGTTTATGAGCATTCTTATAATATTTAAAAATTTACAAGGTTGTATAATTTTAAATCTGAATGATGGTATCTGTAGTCCATTTAACTGGCACACAAACTTATCCACCATTCTTTAACAACTCATATATGTGTAGTCTTTTCATATGAACACATTCACATAAAAAGTGTTTGTCTTATAAATATTAAATCTCTAATCCCTCTTTGCCTTATTTTCTCATCTAGGAAACCCTCTTTATCAATAAGTAGGTATGTTACTGATTTATAGTAAATTTCTACTTAGGAATGGTGGCATTTACCTATAATCTTTGTACTTGGGAGGCTGATACAAGGGGATCACAGGTTCAAAGCCAGCCTCAGCAACCTGAGATTCTGTTTCAAAAAATAAAATAAGCTGGGCATGATGGTACATGCCTGTAATCCCAGAACTGGTGAAGCTGAGACTGGAGGATCATAGGTTCAAGGCCAGTGCCATCAGTGTTGTTGCCGAGGAAACTAATTTGCCCTCAGCAACAGTGAAATTCTGTTTCAAAAAAATAAAATAAGTGGGTGTGGCAGTGCATGTGAAGCCCTAAGCAACTAAGTGAAATCCTGTTTCGAAGTATAAAATAAAATTGGGCTGGGGGTGTAGCTTGAAGGTACAACATGCCAAGTTTCAATTCTCGGTACCAAAAAATAAAAATAATAATTATCTAGATATAAAAGTTCTTTGTAATCCCAGTACTTGGGAGGCTGAGACCAGAGGATCTGGGTTCCGGCGGCCAGCCTCAGCTACTTAGTGAGGCTCTCTGCAACTTAGTGAGACTCTGTTTCAAAATAAAGAATAAAAAATAGGACTGTGGGTGTAATTCGGAGGTAGAATGCCCCTGAGTTCAATCCCCAGTAACACACACACACACACACACACACACACACACACACACACACACAAATCCTTTTCACATATTTTGCTTAATATTAAGATCATAGTATCATTATTAACAATTACCATTCAGTAAATATATAAATATGTATGTAATTATCAGTAATGAGAACAATTTTCTTCAATCATCCTTCAACCTAGCCAGTAATAGCATTGTTAGGTAAACAAGACCATGAGATACTCCAATGAATCAGAAAAAGAGTAAACTGGTTTAATAAAATTTGGTATAAAACCCCATTTAGTTTGTTGTTATAAATGAACATTTTAAAGAGGCAAATTCTCTAATTCCTTGGCAAGCCACTGTCATCAGAGGCCTAAGGGAAGCACTTTATACAAAGTTCTTCATCACTTTAAAGATTCACAAACTGACATAATATTTTCCCATTATGAAGAAAATATCATAAGATTTCAATATGTGTGTGCAAAAAGGTTTAAAGAAGAAAACATTTGCCTAAAAATAACTCTGGTTTTAAAAACTCAGTAACTTTTAACTCATGGGCTAACAATTCTTATATCTTTATTTTCAAACAATGAAAATAATTTCTGTTGAACAATTTTCAAGACAGTTAACTATATTTCTGGTTTTACATTTCTGATTCTTTTGATGTTTCATAATGACTTCATAAAGCATTCAATCTACAACCTAGAGTAATTTACCAGTTAAACAAGTAAAAACATTCTGTAGTGAATGAACTGTTTACCCCTCACTTTTACCTGACAAATAATGGGAAAAAATGAGAAATTGGAGGATTACTTCTGTACATTAAGAGAGACTCTATAGGATCTGTTCTGAGATTAAATTAGGAATGTGAGGAATACATATGCACTTTCCCATTTTCTTTTTCTTTTTTTTTTTTTTTTTTTAACCTGAGAAAGTAAAAAGACTTTAAACTTGGACTGTTGAAAACGTAACATGGTTAAAGTTTCTTTAAGACACATTTAGAAGGGTCACTAGGAAATCAATTCTCCATTATAGGTCTGGGCTGGTTTTATAATGGAAGCTCTGAAGAAAGTGGAAAGTTCCACCTTTGGTTATAGATTTTATAGAAGTGATCAAAGAGGGAAAGAATGTGATAATCCAAATTTATGCTTGGTGTTGTTGATCCAGGTATTTATCAGTGACTATTTCCCAAATATTTATTCATTGTTCATGTATTTAACAAACATTCGCTGAAAACATACCAACTGTCAAGAACCATGCCAGTCATTAGAGATGCAAAGGCAAATATTTAAGACTTGCTTCCTGCCTAAGGACCTTCCACACTATTCTATGGAGAAAGGAAAATGTAACTAAATAAGGAAAGTAGCTTTGACTGTAAGTGGAGAATATAGTTGAAGCCTTAAGATATAACTGCTAATAATAGTAGAATAACATTACCAAGTGTTTCAAAACAATTTTACATACATGAGAGTTAAAGGTCATTTTCAAAATGGATAAACCCTCATTACACATACAACTACTTAATAAAGAAGGCTAAAGACTACCTTAAGAGGGATTTAAGATTTGGCTTTTGACTGCCTCAACAAGTAAAGACAAAATTAGTATACGGTGAGTATAAGAAAAAAGACCTTAACATGAAGAATATTAACCGTCCAAAACTGTTCATATTATCTCGATTAGAGAATAACTTTAGATCATAAGTTAAGGAACCACAGATTAGCCTTTGCTAGCAAAATAAGCTTTTGAATAA
Organism: Graphiurus murinus; assembly: GCA_004027655.1. Classification (NCBI taxonomy): domain Eukaryota; kingdom Metazoa; phylum Chordata; class Mammalia; order Rodentia; family Gliridae; genus Graphiurus; species Graphiurus murinus. Next base: position 17,059 of record PVLC010010579.1, on the reverse strand, counting down.
CTCATCTTTTTTTTTTTTTTTTGGTAGTACTGGGTGTTGTACCCAGGGGCATTCTACCTCCAAGCTACATCCCCTTTGCTATTTTTATTTTATTTTATTTTTTACTTTTTATTTAGAAATAGGATCTCACTAAGTTGTTGAGGCTGGCCTTGAACTTGTAATGAAAGTCCTTTCTCAGCCTCCCAAGTACTGGGATTATAGGCATTGACCACCACACCTGGTCTCATCTACATATCTTTGTAGGCCACTCGTGCTATAAATACCTGGACAAATGAACTGTATACACTCATTAAGGATAATTGAATATAACTAAGGTTTTACCTTTACTTTGTTTATTCATTCAATCACCACCCATTTATTTAGTAGATAAATGGAATGTAGATAAATAGAATGTTTCCAAAAGGTGAGCATATTCCTGGTGTTAGAAGAGTTTAAGATAAGAAAGACTTCACTAAAAAGATGAATTCTGAGTGGAATTTAGAAAGGTAACCAAAGCACTGGAAAGGAAGTGGAAATCATTTCAATCCAGGAAAAAAACATGCAGATTACGATAAGATACTCAAAAAGTTATTGATTTATGAAACTCAAATATCTCTGCAATATTGGAAAAAGATTATTTAGGTCAGAAGAGGGAAGGATAGATTATAGAGATAAGAAAGCCCAAATTTGAGTTTTTGTAAAATCCCAATTTTATTCTTTTTTTAAAAAATTTTATTGGTGCATTGTATTCATACATTGTTGTGAGGTACAAACTGATAGAGGTACACGTGCACACAGGCCTCATTTACCCCTTCCCTGACTCCCATTCCATTCCATTCCCCCTCCCCTCTTCTCTTTTTCAGTTTAGTGATTAACTTTGATATGTTTGTGAATGTATATTCTGTTCAATAGGGTGTTTCCCCTCTTCCCCACCCCCATCATCTTCAGATAGGTCAACTTCTTTGCTCATCTAGGGTTTTCCTTCTTCATCTAGATTCCCTCCTATGACCACTGTCTCCCTAGATTTCACAAATTAGGAAGAGCATTTGATTTTTTACTTTTTGTGCCTAATATCACTAATCTCATAATGTTTTACAGGTCCATCCATTTCCCTGCAAATGACATGATTTTGTTCTTTATGGCTGAGTAAAATTCCCTTGTGTACATATCCCATAGTTTTGTAATCCATTCATCTGTTAATGGACATTTTGTCTGGTTCCATTGCTTGGCAATTGTGAATTGTGCAGCTATAAACACAGATACACATGAATTTTTCTGTTAGTTTGGTTTCCATTCTTTTGGGTAGACACCCAGAAGTAGTATTGCTGGATTATATGGTAGGTTCATTCCTATTCATCTGAGGATTCTCCACACTGTTTTCCACAGTGGTTGTACTAATCTCCAATCCACCATTAATGTTTCACAGTTCCCACTTCTCCACACCCTAGCCAGCATTTGTTGTTGTTTGTGTTTTTAATGATTGTCACTCTAATTGGAGTTAGGTGAAATCTCAGGGTAGTTTTGATTTGCATTTCTCCGATTGCTAATGATGTTAAACATTTCCTCATATATTTATTGGCCATTTGTATTTTTTCCTTTAACAGAATGGGAGAAACTTTTTACCAACTCCTCCTCCTATAGAGGACTGATATCCAGAATATACAGAGAACTGAAGAAACTTACCACTAAGAAAATCAATTGCATTTTTACATGTAACAATGTCCTCTGTATGGTGTAATGGACATCTGTTTTAAACAATGTTAAAATAGAGCAGAAGAAAAAGTTGTACTCTGATTTCCTTTTGATGTTGAGTCTATTTAGACTGATTGATAATCTAAAGCAGTTTTTAAGTTGACCGGCTGGAGAATGCCAAAGTAACAAATGTTAACTAGTCTGACTTGAACTTTCTTTCTTCTTACTTGGTGTTATCATTTTCTCTTATTTTTCAACCCAGGCTGCTTTGAAGGGCATGTGAGATCAAGACACATGAGAAAATGTGACTGTAAGAAATGGAGAATGCAACTTTTCTAATTTGACTTTCCACATATGTTCTCACAGATGGTATTTAAAAATATTTTAATGATATTAAAAAAATAAAAGGTTTAGTCTGACAATTTGACCCAGAAGCAGACATTAACCCTCACTCATTCCAAGGAATTTTTTTAAATGCAAATTGAGGTTCTTTTGTTTTAGTACAATTAATAGTAAAACTTGCCCCCCCCCCAAAAAAAAAAATAGGCACACTCTTTTTCTCCTAAGATGAGAAAAAATAACTACATTTTTATGAACAATTAGGGTAACTTTAAGACAAACTTTCAACATTTTTATATGTGTTCAGCTACAATATGGAATAAATACTTTTAACATACAGGCACTCTCACTGTTGTATACAATTTGTTAACACTCAATTTGCTGAATTATATAATATCTATGTAGGAAGAGCCAGAGATAATGAAAACCAGTGCATCCTTGAATTTGAGAAGGAAAGAAATTAGAAAGCCTCCAGCCTAGCATTTTATAAACTGTGATATATGAAATAACATAAAATTAAAATTTTAAATGTTTCATAGCTATGTATTTTAAATATATACTATAGGCTGGGCATGGTGGCACACGCTTGTAATCCCTGTACTTGGGAAGCTGAAACCTGAGGATCCGGGTGCGTGGCCAGCCTCAGCTACTTAGTGAGGCCCTCTGCAACTTAGTGAGATCCTGTTTCAAAATAAAGAATATTAATTTAAAAAAATAGACTGGGAGTGTAGCTCAGAGGTAGAATGCACCTGGGTTCAATCCCCAGTACTGCATAAATACACACATACATACATATATACATACATAAATATACATATATATATATATATATAAAATAAAGTGTGAGTATCTTAAATATTTAATGTTATTATTTTGAAATAAATTGATTTCCTTTTTGGTTGTGCTGGGGATTGAACCCAGAGGCATTCTCCTTTTGAGCCCTATTTTATAGTTTTATTTTGAAATAGGGTGTGAGGACCTCACTAAGTTGCTGAGGCTGGCTTCAAACCTGAGATCCTCCTGTCTCAGCCTTCCAAGTATTGTACTTACAGCCATATGCTACCATACAAGGCTTAAAAATGATTTTAAAAAATGTTAACAAATGTAATATGGCAGTTATATGCAAGTGTAGCAAAATAATAAAGTGAAAGATGAAAGGCTAAAGTTTCAGAAAAAAAAAATTCCAGTGAGGACACTGGGACCCAAATAATATGACACTCTTTTGTGCTCAAGCAAAAACAATCATTTGTTCAGTCAGTCATCAGGGAAAACATTTTCTATTGTAGATGCTCCATCAATGATGCTCATTGATGCTCAATGAGGTTAAATTCTGACAAATCTATCATAAATTGAAAAAAATCATAAATCATAAATCAAAAATATACTTCATACAACTAACCAACCTAGCATCCTGGACTAGCAATAAAGTCTACTATAGGACACCCATTGCTTATCCTTGTGATTATCTGGGTAACTGAGAGTTTTGGTTGGCTCTCTGGCACTACCCAGCATTGGGAACTGCTACTGCATAGCCCAGAAAAAGATCAAAATTCAAAATTTGACAAGTAGTTTCCACTGGATGTGTTTTGCTTAGCATCATCATTATAAAGTTGAAAAGTCAAAAGTCAAGCCATCCTAAGTTAGGGACTGCCTGACATAGAGAATCTAATTATCCACCTGCTATATTTATCTACTTGATGTAAATTTGGATAGTAAATTTAAGTTGTAAATGTCTTCCTTGTTACCTACTCATACTTGTACCTGGAATATTGATCATTGGTGACTAAAATTTTTTATTATTTTTAATGTATTATTCTCAATTTTATTCATTTATTCTATAATGTGCTTTTATTGGTTCATTGCAGTCTTACACTAAATGTAAATCATGTTGGCAGTGAATACATGCACACAATACTTGTTGCCCTCCCCCGCCCACCTTCCCATTTCCTCCCATCCCAATACAAATTACTGAGATTGACATTGGTATATTCACATATGTATACACAGTCCATGGTGGTATTTCTATTAATGAACTTCAGTCTTCCTCCTCCCCTTCCCTTAGACCTCCCTGGCTCCACTGAGGTTTCTCCTCTATTATCTGGAGTCCCTCTGGTATCCCAATTACTCCCTTCACTTTCTGTGACTGGCTAATCTCACTTAACATAATATTCTCCAGGTCCTTCTTTTTTTTTGAAAATGACATATTTTGTTCTTCTTTATTGCTGAGTAGAATTACTTTGTGTGTATTTCCCATAATTTTATAATATATAAACCAGATTTCACAGGATAAGCAAAAAAGGTCTAAGTTTATCCTAAGTTCTTTTGAGGCAAGGAATGTGACTTAAATGTTTGAGTGAGGACACTCAAGAAAGAAGAAAAGGACTTCATTTTTTTGAGGGATGGACATATGATTTGGGGAATTATCACCATGACCTACACTGCCAGAGCAAATATTCCATAAAGGCAACAGTTAAATCTGTATTATTCACTACTCTTCTTCATTTAGATCTGAACCTAGAATATGGTTTGTTTTTAATGAACACCTCAGAGACTGTGGATCTCAGGGCATGGTGGCAGGACAAGGAGAGATGGAGAACACACGGGCTGTGCTCACATCATGGAGGCCAGAAGCAGAGAGCTAGCTGGGGGCTGAGGGACCATATGTATATAATCTCCAAGGCCACATCCCCAGGGACCACTTCCTCCTGCCACACCCTACTGACCTACAGGATAACACCCAGGTAAATCCATTACAATGAATTTATCCACTTCTGAGATTACAACCCTCATGACTCAATTATATCAACCTAAATATTAATAAATGAGCCCTTTAGGGGATGTTTTATATCTAACTATAATAGCTACCATTTAATAACCTATCACATTTATATATCAGAATTAAGTGCTTCTAAAGTATGATTAATATATTTTCCTGTCAATTCATAAATTGATTCTTTGTAAATCTTCAAAAACATCATATTAGTCTTACTTTCACTTTATATGTAATAAAATCAAGGTAGGAAAGAACTGAAAAGTCTTTTACTTCCAGTCTTAGTCATAATGATTTCCATGATCTCAGAGAATGTCCCCGAAAGCTCAGATACTATAAATGAAGCTTCTGTCCACATTAAATTCTATGCTAGTGAGTACAGTAACACACAACTTCCTTAGTCATAACATATAATAGTGTACATGAAATAAGAAAAATAGACTATCTACTCAGATAATGTTTGGCTGACTAGAAAGGATTCTAAAGAAATCAGTCACTGTCCACCATCTTTACTAGAAGAAAATCTCCCAGAACACAGAGAGGAGCTAAATTTGAAGTGAATGTATACTTAATTATGCCTTATATATGTATATACCCACAGGCTTAGTCACTAGTACTTATTACTGAGTTGGTAGCTGAAGTTTTAGAAATACTCTCAATGTTTACATACTTAAAAGCTATGATAGAAAAATAAAAAATTCCAAAGCTAAAATATTTCATTTTGGAACTCAAATACACTTACTTCAATGTCCTGTTGACTGATGCAATTTTAGATTACAACAGGAAGAACGAAATACACCCTGCCTAAGGAAGTAATAAGTAAGGAACATTTGAATTGGAAGCCCCAGAGACAGGAAGAATCTTAGGTAAAGGTCTCTATGTATGTGCAAAAGTACCCATAAGTAAAGTGTGCCAGAGTATCAAATGTAATTCTGTAATTCCCAGGGCAATATCTTAAAAAACTAAGTTTGCAAGAAATATACTTGGGGTACATGATGACTTGAATTTCTAGAAAACTGAGATCAGTCCCAGAAGATGCTCTTGATAGTATAGTCATACAATAATTCAGATCAATAATGAAGCATGATTTTTTCTTTAATCAATGACATTCTGTTGTTTGTACCAGGACAAAACAACATTACAGATAGGTTAGTTTTTCCTTCCATGGATGTCATTTTATTTACTCTTCTTATTTCTAAATATAGCTGCAAACAAACTCTGCTCCAGCTACCCCAGGACAAGCAGGACAGATTCTGAGAATAATAACTCATTGAAATTGAGGCAGTTACATTCACATTTGCACTCCCAGAACTGGCAGCTTCATTCTCTAGAGACAGGTACATTTATCACATTCACAGCCACAGTAAAATGAAATCATCAACTAAAGGGACTTTGGCTCACTCATTTTCCTCCAGGAGAGCCACTGCCATTTTGAATATTTAAAAAGAAGGATCTCCAGGCTCTGTTTGAAGGAAAACAAACAAACAACAACAAAAACTGAAGTCCAGAAAAGTCCATGGATATACTCCATGATATATTTAGATAAAATGATTTAATTAGTCCTTACAGATCACATTGATATGGCATATAGGAATCAATAAATTAGAGCCCAGAGGGTAGTGGGGCAGAATAGACTAGCATAAAATAAACCTTTGAAAAAACTTTCACATTTCAAAGTTGGTCTCATTTGATGCTCACCTCTTGTCAAATTGTACCCTTTATGCATGTTTCTTTCACTACCTGAACAAAAAACACAACAAAACTTTTAACACCATTTTAATGCTATTCTAATATGACTTTCCCACTTTGTGTTTTATTTTTTTCCACATACAATGAGCACATTATCTTCATCATCCATTCTGTATAAGTCTTAAATAGATTGAATTTTTTTGGGGGGGATGCTGAGGATTGAACCCAGGAACATTTTAACTATGAGCCCCAGCCCTAATTTTTATTTGGAAATAGGATGTCATTAAGTTGCTGAGAGAAAGCCTCACTAAATTGCTGAGGCAGGTTTCAAATCTGTGATTCTCTTTTCTCAGCCTCTCAAGTACTGGGATTATAGGCATGTGCCACCATACCCAGCTCTAGATTGTCTTTCTTGGACAAATAATTAATATCTAAAGTTGTGTTGAATTGTTTTGTATTTTTCTCTACTACTTGTTATTAATGTAGTTTCCTTACATGTATTCTTAATCTCATGGAAAGAAGCAAATCAGATTGTACAGTATATTTTACTTCTTCCTCTTTTGGGTTTTCCATTTCAGGAATAGCAAACATTTTACTTGTCACTGAATTCCTTTGGTTTTGAGCAATGTTATTCAAGATATTTTTTTCTAGGAATTATCAATTGCTTTCCACAACCTGATCAATTAGGAAAGTAAAAGTTTTAGCACTGATAATTTCTAAGCACCATTTTAGATCCATAAATCCTATATGTGCATAAACAATTTTTTTGTGATACTAAGGAATACTATCTGTGAATTACACCCTCAGCCCTGTTTTATTTTGAGACAGGGCCTCATTAAGTTGCTGAGGCTGATCTAGAACCTGCAATCTTACTGTCTCAACTTCCCTAGTACTGGGATTATAGGTGTGCACCAATACATCAACAACTTTTAAAAAGTAAAAGAAACTGTATCACATGGACATACTAAGGAAATAATTGACCATTTGTCCTGGGTTGTATGACGAACACTACAAATGGTCACTAATGAATGAGAAAGGCAGTTTCTTGGGTGTAACTATACCTCAACTTTGTACAACATTATCAACCTTCATATAAGTAAGACACACAAAAATACATAATCTCTAAGTAGTATGGTAGGGAAATGGCACAGACTAGAAATATCAATGTTTTGATGGGATGGAATGAGTGATGCTCAAACACATTAGGACAACCCTGGGATTCCTCAGACTAAGGATCTTCCTATTTCCTATCAGTCCCTAAATGATGCCAACATATCTTTAGACCTTTTGAAAGACCATATAAAAATAATTGAGAACCTGAAGCACAGTTAGACACATTATTTGAGCAAATGAAATTCACTTCTTCTATTAGGAATTACCCAAACAAAAAGTCAGTCTTCAAGATAGATTATACATTACACAAAACTCTGTCAAACACTTTTGAATTTTGAAATGCAGACATTCGTTGTTTATACTAAAGTCACTGAAGTTTCACAGATAAAGAGAAGAAATTGCTCTCAAGATCTCAATGATGCTTATCAAAATGGGAGAAGGCAGTGATTCCATTTGGAAATGTAAAAAGATTAGCCTTTGGGATCCCAGAGCACAGATAAACTCATTGGGAATTACTGTTTATATAGGAATGGTTCTGCTCAAATGCTTAATTCCTCTCTTCTAAAATGTACCAGGTATTCTAATAAATGTATACATGTTACATGAAACTGTCTGAAAACTGCTAATGGTCATGGAACACATGCTGTTCAATGTCTCAAACAGCATCATATGCAAATAAACCTTTTTATTTTCCAGATTGAAGCACTCTCTATGAACTTTAACAAACCTGCATTTTTTTTTACCTCTACTGAAAACTCTCAGCTCTAATACTGCTCCCTACAATGAAAAAGATTTCTATTGATCTCCAATCTGTAGCTCATCAATTTACATATGTGTATTATTTAAAAAAATTTTTTCCCTCCTTCATACTCATTAAGTTCGCTATATAACTTTACCTATATAATTTCTTGGCTAATCATTTTGTTTTTCTGATATATATCAATACTGATTATGTGATAGTTTCCATATAAAAACATCTATCTGAGTGGGTGGGAGGATGGGTTAGTCTTTCAAATAGTGACCAAGTTACATTTCTTACTAAGAAAAGGTAAATAACTATCTTTTCAAGTTCAATCACCAAATAACAAGCAGTCTAAAATAACTGTCCCTCAAATATAAAAATATTTCTTTGAAATTATCTATTCACAAAAATTGAGTCTGAAAAATAGTCTGATTCTTTAATACTGTGTTATAGATAATTATTATTCTTCGAACTTTCAAGGAGTCTCAAGTCTTTAATTCTTATGGTTGGCATATCATGTCTTTATAATGACATTCAGAGACACTGGGTTCAGCAGTTTTTCCCTTTCCTTTGTCATTCATTACATTTCAAACATTTGTGCCTTACAATATACGTAGGACAACTGTCTTTATCACTATTTTTAGCTCCTCGAAGCCAAATAAGACTATTCTATAGCTATTCCTGTTTTACTTTTTGAATATTTTATCACCTTAATTGTTAGCTAAAATTTTTACCATAAGGATGGTTCAAAGAAATGCCATGGAAAATATATATTATGCTTGTTGTTGTACATTTCTAATTCAAAAGAGCAAAGACAAGTAGATGAACTACCTTCCTTCCTTAACCTTTCTTTCCCCAAAGGAAAATTTAAGAATTAAAAAACATTCACTTGGATGAAAATTCAGATTTCCTCACTGAGTTCATCTAAGGATTCTTCACTGTCAGCTTTGTAAAAAAAAAAAAAAAAAGCCTCTTAAGGTTGCAGCCATATCTTCATCTCTATTAGGTCCAATGTCTCAGTATGCTGAGACTAAGGAGTAGTCCCTGCCACTCTTTTTGTTGTTACTGTGGGTGCTGCATGGCTGCTACTGAGGTAGTGGTGATGTGTGTGTTACTGAGGTGGTTTTGCCATTTGGGGACATGACTTTTAGTCTGAGTAGGTAGTGTGTAAAAGTTGATAGCTGGATATGGTGGTGCATGCCTGTAATCCCAATACTCTGGAGCCTGAGACAGGAAGATCTCAGGTTCCAGGCCATTCTCAGCAACTTTGGAGACTTTTAGTAATTTAATGAGACCTTGTTTCAAAACAAAAAATAAAATAGGGCAGGGGATTTAGCTTGGCAGTAGAATGCCTCTGGGTTCAATCCCCATTTAAAAAAAAAAAGATGATAGTTGACACTAGCACAGAGAGAGAGACTTCAGTGTTATCTGAGAAAAATCAGAAACAGCTAGTTCTCAACAAGTAAATCAATGATTTACTTTGGATCTGAAATCTCATCATAAATACAGTATTTGAAATTTTTTTCCCTGAAAACTTTATCCTAGAAGGGTTCAGAGTAATATTTGTCCTATTTATTACAAAATTGTAAAACTTTTTGAAATGAAACCCAAATTTGCTCAACAGAGGAATAAAAAAAATCAAGCAAAAGTTTAGTGAAATATTTCAGAAAAATATTGTTTACAGATTCTCTTCAAAAGCAATATCTAATATCTTGATAATCTGTTCACAATAACTATTTTTATAAGTTCAAGTCAAGTGAACTTCAAATGTCAAACAGTTTGGGAGAAAAGACTTATTTTTAACTTAAAATGATGTGAAAATCTGCAATGAGTAATAAGCTGAATATAAATGAATGTAGCAAATGATAAAAGGCTGATAAATGTTGCAAACACCTGTAAGGAGAGAGGAAAGCCATAATGATAGGCCCAAGGGTTACAAACTAAGGCACTGAACAAAGAAGGAGATGGTGCTTTAGAGGTTTTGCTCATGGCAAAATAAATGAAATACCAATATACAAAAGGTAGAAGAAACAGGAAATAAAGAAATAGTAGGAGACCTAAGAGGATCAGCACAAGAAAAATCTGTTGGGAGTTTAAAAGGTGAGACAGAAATAAAACTATTATTATCAATGTAGGTGACTTTGATGCATCCTTACCTAAAAACACAGTGTTTTTTAAAATATCAGATAAATATAGTCAAATATAGATCAACTACACAGTTTGGAAGTTGATTCTAGGAATATTGTGAGATTAGACTTACTGAACAGGATGTCACAATAGAAAATATCTGTGCCTACAGGTTACGAATGAACTGCGAAAGAATAACCAAGTGATTTGATAAAAAAAAAAAAAAAGAATGTGGTGAGAATGTCTTTCCTTAGAGTTTGTTATATAACAGGAAAGAACTAGAGTTAATACGAAGACATGTATGCTTTGCAAATGCCCATTAATGCTGAGAACTGACAATACTAATTTTTGCAGAGAGGATATAATCTATTCCCACTTTATCCAGAAGGAGAAGTCTATCAAATGTGTATAACTTTTCATTTTATGACATATGTCTATTTTTTATTTATGGAAAGTTTTAAACCCAAATTTCCAAAAGCTAGATGTACAAACACATGAACAGACATATATGCATGCACAAAGCACACATACCTGTCAAAGAATATTTAACAGGATTTAAGTCGAATTATTTAAGCACAGGTAATGTTAAAATTAGACAAAATTCAGCAACATGGATGACTGTTGAGGACATTATGCTAAATGGAAAAAGTTTTAACAACCAAAAAAATTTGAATACTGTATAGTTTAATTTGTATGATGTATTGAAAGTAGTCAAATTCATAGAAACAGGAAATAGAAACATAGTCACCAGTGGTGGGTGGTTAGGGGTGCAGAATTTCAGATTTACAACATGAAAACATTCTGGAGCTCTGTCTTACATTAATATAAATATGCTTAACACTACTGAACTATATCCTTAAGAATGGTTAAAGTATACAGTTTTTATTATGTGTGCTTTACCACAATTTTAAGAAATGGGCAAAGTTTTGAAACTAGAGAAACATCTTAGATGTGTTTTCTCTCTTGCCTACCCACATCTACTATCCCCTGCAGTAGACACGCTAGATTCCTAATATTCTCATTCAGCCCTTTGCCAATAGGCTTTCTGGTTTCATCTAGGTCTCTTCTCCCTCTCTTGAGAGTTCTGTGGAAGAAATCTCTCTGAAAAACCTCTTCAACTGGAGTACTATTCCTGAGTAAACTGACAAACCATTCATACTCTCTCTCTTTTTTTTTTTTTTTTTTTTTTGTGGTACTGGGGATTGAACTCAGGGACACTCTACCTCTGAACTACACCCCAAGTCCTATTTTTTATTTTTTATTTTGAAACAGAGTCTCCCTATGTTACGGAGTGCCTCACTAGGTAGCTGAGGCTGGCCGCAAACCCAGATCCTCTGGTCTCAGCCTTCCAAATGCTGGGATTATAAGTGTGCGCCACCACGCCCGGCATACTCTCTTTTCCTTATGGTGTTTATCCTGATATATTGTCCTACGCTGTTTATCCAAAGATAAATTATAAATACATTGGACTTTAATTAAATACGTCTCTTACAAAGAATGATTGTTGGAAAGAAATGAGAAATGTATAATTAACAAGATATGCAAACACTTGTACTATAGAGCAAATACCTGTTCATTTTTGTCTTATTAGTAAAAAGTATATATGTGTCATCTAATCCCCTTCTCTGTATTCATCAGACTTAGAGATACTGAATAATTTAAATTATTCTAGTCAATAGTCTGCCACATAGGACAATTAACAATTAATGCCAAGAGACAGCATCATACAGTTGATAAAGCACTCCCTTCAGAGCCGACTTGGCCTTATATCCAGTGTGCTACTTTCTATAAATAGGGCATCTGAATCTTTTTTTTTTTAAAGAAGATAATGTTTATCTCAAAGAATTGATAATGAAAACATTAAATAGCATCTATAAACCAACAAAAACACATCTGGTATACCTTAGTTTCCTAATAAATATTAATATCCTCTCCTCCAATTATGTTGTTCTATGAAAAATAGGCAAAATTCCTCTCTCTTTAACATTGCATAACACAGTATACACTGAAATATCTCTACATTCTTCTCCTTTCAGAGTAATTCATTTCTGAAAACACAGTTACCATTTCATATAATGATAAAAAATTACTTTGATGGTTAACAAACCACATAAAAGATACTCAGTACTAATGTAATAGAAAAGTACAACAGCAAAAACAAAACAGTAAACGAAAAATAAATCAGGGATGATGATGTAGCTCAGTGGTGGAGTACTTGCCTAGTGAGAAAGAAAGAAAAAAGGAAGGAAGGAAGGGAAGAAGGGAGGGAAAGAATGGAATGAGGGAGGGAGGGAAGGGAAGAAAGGAGGGAGGAGAAGTCATTGAAAACCATTTAAGTAATGCAGTAAGTTATTATTATTATAAACAAGCTACACATTATATGCGATACAAAAATTTAGGTCATAATGCACACTTATTCATCAAAGTTTCTTACTTTTTCTATGCTCAGTTGTTTATAGCACATAGGAAACCCAAATTGGGCCTCTAAATATTAATACTTGATATAAATATATTAAATTATATTCCTTGTTAAGTTAGACTTTTCTTAGAATTTCACCATATAAGTATCTGCTAAATCTCTGTTTTCTACATTATATTTTTTCTCTATAGAGAATTAAAAATATAATTTCTCTTGAGATGTACATTCTTGCTTAAACACTAAAATGTTTCCATACTACCCACAGGAACAAAATGTGCCTTGATTAACCCCTCCTATAAGATTAACAGTTTTCTTTATCACCCTTTTATCAATAGTGGAAAGAGCAATAGGGGACAATTATAAGGGTGATTATGTGTAAAAGTAAGTTCTTTACTTGATTTTTAACTCTATTCATAATTTCTTTATCTCCTGACACAATTTGATAGTCACTGGTAACAACAAGCCACTCAAATTTTCAACTATATAATTATGTTCACTGTTTAAAATAAGATCATCAGGGTGTGGAGGTACACGCTTGTAATCCTAGTACATGGGAGCCTGAGACAGGAGGATCGCAGGTTCCAGGACAGCCTCTCAAGTAGTGAGACTCTTATCAATCTAATGAGACCTCATTTCAAAATAAAAACATAAAAATATGCTGGGGTGTAGTTCAGATGTAGAATGCCCCTGGGCTCAATTCCCAGTACCACAAAATAAAACAATAAAGTACTAAAATAAAAAGATCAGAGTGTGTTGCTTTCCAGACAGAGGTAGTTGAAGGCTCTTCCTCATTTTTATTAAGTGGGATACCCCAGCCTGGACAACATAACTTAAAACTGGCCCAAGATCACAGAGTCAGTTAGAGATAGCACTGTAATAATGACTCTGTCCTGGTGCCCAGCTCATTACAATGGCTCAATCACCGGATGATTGAATGGGGAGCAGAATATGACACTGAAATCTGCTCAAGCTAATCTGTACCACAATGCTAACCACTAACTAACATTTATAGCAACCTGTTAATCCTCCCCTGCAGCCAATTAAAAGGAATGAGAATATACCACCTATGACACAGGCTTCCTCTGTAAAATTTAGTTTCTTCACCTGAAAATTGGCTTTGCAAGATAATGTGACTCTCGCATTGTACTTATACCAAGTAGAAACAAAATGTGGACTAGTTCTTTTTCTCCTTTCTTTACATTATGGATATGCAATAAGAACTAACTCAATGAATAAATGGGTCTTTCTTAATTAATATGCTCTTCTAAACCATGTACATGACATTACTCCAATAATTATATCATTATTTTTCTGGAAGTAGACTGTGTGTGTGTGTGTGTGTGTGTGTGTGTGTGTGTGTGTGTGTGTGTGTGTCTTTTGGGGGGACATGGAGGCCAAGAGACAAGATAAAACAATATATCCTTGTGGAGAATTGAACATGCAATCTAAGTCATGCCCAAAAAATATAATATAATTAGCGCCTCAACACTGGTAGCCATGTTAAAATACTCCTTGACTTTGTTTTAGATGACGATTTTGAAACTGGCCATATACTATAAGCATGAGTAGTCTCATTACCCCATGATTATATTTTTATGCTAGTTGCTTAATTTTGTGAGACTCACTTGAAATACTGAGTTATGAGTCAGTCAAGATGAACAAAAATAGCATGACAGCTAAAAGTTTAGCCTTTCAAACAAATCTAGTGTATAAAGCTCTCAGAAATAAATCATTTATTTTGTTTTGATGACAAAAAATAAATAAATAAAAAATGGTTATTCTGGATAAAAATTATTCAAAAGGGGATTATGTGCTGTTTTTGTTTCTTAAAACTAATCAAACTACCAAACTTAATGTAACATTCCCATAATGACCTATGGCCATCATTAGGAATCCCAACTATTGCACATGATACCCTTAGGGATTACAAAAGTTAGTAGGTCTGTTTGCCTTCACTAAAGAGCTCAGTGCTTGTGCTTTTTGGGTTTCTGTGTGTATTTTTCATAGATTTCCTGTCAACTTTCTTGCTGCCACTGTTCGCTGCTACCATTAAGCTAGACTCACAGCCTTACTCCTTTTTTAAAATTTGCTGCTTCCTAATAGGCAGTGGGTTTGGCAACCACATAACTAAGTTAGTTAAAATTGTGAATAAAATGAGATTTGGTAGGTTCTAAGGGAATATTCCAAAGAAAAAATGTATCCCCTTTGTTGCGTGAAATTTGTGGTCATTATTTTCATTGTGCAATGAGGTTTTTTTTGTTTTGTTTTGTTTTTTTAATACTGGGGATTGAATTCAGGGACATTCTACCTCCAAGCTATACCCCCAGCCCTATTTTTTATTATTTATTTTGAAACAGGGTCTCACTAAATTGTGGAGTGCCTCACTAGGTAGCTGAGGCTGGCCGCAAACCAGGATTCTCCAGTCTCAGTCTCCCAAATGCTGGGATTACAAGCATGAGCCACCACACTGGGCTGTGCAATGAGTTTTATTGTTTCAATTCTGCTTCTCAACTATGTCAAGAAGGTGATGTTGCCATGTGGCTGGACCCTGAAAGGTGGAGTGTTGCCAGTTCTAATATTGGGTAGACAGGCTACTGCATCTACCTTAGGTTAAGGAGACAAATTAGATCATGTCTAGAAAACTTTCAGTGTGCATTTAGAGAAAAGCAATAATGTTAGTCTTGGTTTAGGAAAATAAATAGTATTCTTTGAAATTTCATTTAAATGTCACCAAATCACACACAGTTGTTGAACTTAGATGGTATTGCCAATTTAATGTTATTCTTACTTCTTTGGAAATGTCCGCTTTGGCTTATATTGGCAGCTTATTCGTGGCAACCTATCCTGTTTGCAAATGTAGAAAAAACATGATTATTTTTAGCTGATTCCACCCAGACAAGAAAGTGCCCCACCACTTCACAGACTAAAACAAACAATTACTCGTGATGGTCTCATTATAAACTGCTTTCCACTGGCATAATGAGTTTTCTTTTACTTTGTGTGTGTGTGTGTGTGTGTGTGTGTGTGTGTGTGTGTGTGTGTGTGTGTGTTTAAAGAGCCTCAGATACATGAAATATATGAACTAAATTGTGTTTCGTTGACATAAGCTGAATATAAAAGCCCTTGCTAAGATTACCACCCTTCTAATACCTTTGCCTATTCCTTTGTGACACAAAGGCTGAATTTTAAAAACTTTTGTACAGCAAAAGCAACTTATACATATAAAAATACTTGGAGTGCCCTAGAGGTTACTCATGTTGCAGGAGAGACGGAAGACGAGTTTGATTTTAAGTGTAAGCTTCAAACATTTATGGCTTAAATGGGAATGCCATTCTGAATTAAGCCTCAAACGGTTTTTTATAGGCAAGAAAGGGTATCGTTGCTAAGATGAGCTATAAAGAGTGAAGCAAGGCCCCAGTTACTTCACTCTTCAGAGATTTTTTTTTCTCCCTAAAGAGCAGGGATTTCAACTGAGGATCATCTCTCCTTCCAATTTGGGTATTTATACACCTCTTCCACAAACACCCTAACAGTTTCCATCAGAGGAAATATTTTATTTTCCCCCTCCTGCTGCTACCGAATATGTCAGGCTACTGATGTAAAATCATTGCTGCATGACAGCAATGGTTCCGGGCTGCACTGCCCCAACTCATCAGGAAGAACACCAGCTAAATGTGACAGAAGTCTTCCTGTTACTCCTGCACCCCTTTTCTCTCCCTTCACAGCCTGTCCTTACACAAATACATCTATCCTACAAAGCAATGGCAGTCTTCCTCCGTTCTTTGCCTCCTTGACTGTTTATAAGCCTTAGTAAACAGCCTGTGGGTTGAATCATTTCCTTTCACTGCCATCCTCCTTGTTGTAATTATGCTATTGTTTAGCAGTGATGCTCTGAAGCAGAGGATGATTTGAGAATTCACCTGAGACAGTTCTAGGAGGTATGTCTTCACTGTCTCCTGATGCCCTTTGTCTCTTTTTGCTCCTCTCTCTCATGCTTCCTAATTACTCCAAATCTTCATGCAGATTCTTATTTCTTTGGGTCTCTAAAAATAGCATTCCACCTAGATTTGTACTAGGAAAGACTCAAATGCCTTAAAACACTACCTCTATCAAAGACTGAATTTCAGTTCTCATTCTTTTAGAGCTCTGATGTAGGTCAAGTACTGACCAGGATACAGAAGAAAATCAA
>PVLC010010578.1:0-49931 GCA_004027655.1 Graphiurus murinus | reverse complement strand
GGCGTGGTGGCGCACGCTTGTAATCCCAGCATTCGGGAGGCTGAGACCGGAGGATCCGGGTTCGAGGCCAGCCTCAGCTACCTAGTGAGGCACTCCGCAACTTAGTGAGACTCGGTTTCAAAATAAACAATAAAAAATGGGGCTGGGGGTGTAGCTCGGAGGTAGAATGCCCCTGAGTTCAATCCCCAGTACCGCCAAAAAAAAAAACCAAAAAAAAAAAAAAACCAAAAAAAAAAAAAAAAAATTGACACAATGGGTCCAAGCTTTCAAAACAGCTGTGCTCTGTTGTTTTTCATGTCTAATATTCAAGTTGGAATTTTTCTCCTCCACCCATTTCCTTCCAGTTACATTGGTAGGAAGAGGATGCAAGTAAAGGAGCCAGAGAAAGCGGTGCCCAACGTGGTGAATCTGGTTGAAGCCGACTATTCCTACTGGACGCTGGGCTACGTCATCTCTCTGGAAGGCGCACAGAAGCTGGTTGGAGCTGACCCTTTCGGGAAGATGCTGCCAGTGGACGAGTTTCTGCCAATCATGTACAACAAGCATCCCGTGTGAGTCTCCCTCAGCCGCCGGCTGTCTCTTGGGCACATCCACGCCTTCTGGGTAGCACTTGAGATTTTCTAAAGTCGGCCTGCTTTCTAAAATAATCTTTCTGTCATCCTCACCAGGAGAGGCTGACTCAACCGGTTGTCCCTTTAACAGATGGTGAAGGGGAAGGTGAGACAGAGATTCCAGTGGTCCTCTTTAACACGCAGTGTGTAGGGCCATAATCTCAGCTCTTTACTCGTCTTTGCTATTCTTACTTTCTCACACATGTTAAGGTGGAGGTCCTCTTTCTAAGGACCCCCCCAATTTTCAGTTCATTTAGCTCAGTCTGTGTGCTGTTGGTAGGGCAATGGGCCCCCTCCTTGCAGAGCCTGCCTTCTGGAAAGAACACATTACCTTGTGATACTGCAGCTGCAGAGATGTGTGAAAAGCCCAGGGGCTGCGGAGGTGGCCCCCGAGCAGGGAGGGTATCCATGGAAGAAGGCTGTGTGAGGCTCAGAATTCCCATAGCCCAGGAGCTTGCTCTGCCCTAACTCTGCCCTGCTCTGCCAAAAACTGTGGCAATTGAGAGTTTACCTGTCTGTCCTCTCAAGTAAGTTACAAATCCCTCGAGGCAGAAATAGTCTCACATCTCTGTGTCCTTAAGAGCCTACTCCAAATATTACACACAATTGTAGCTCAATCAATGAATACTAGACTCAGGAATGGAGCAGACCAGGAGAGAAGACTGCAGCTTCTTGAAACTTCTTCTGTCCGTCACTGGGTGATCTCCAACTGGATGGTCTTCCTTTTAGATTTCCCACGCTCTCTCTGTCCACCTTGTCTCCTGGCCTCTGAAAAATAATGGAGTGTCTAGCTCTCCATTATTAGAGATTAACTTTACCTCTGTACCCCCGGCAGAAACATGGAGGTCAAGCCATTATCCCCTGAAATGGAAGGGAAATTGATCCTTATTTAATGAATATTTATTGCACTTATGGACCAAGTTGCTGGCACAGATGTCACCTCACATAACCTTCACAGGAGCCCTGGGAGGGGAGGCAAGCTGTCAGTCTACTTTACACTTGCAGGGAGCTAGAATGGAGAGCATGGAGCTGGGGTGAAAAGCTCAGCTGGTGCGACTCACCGTCTTTCCCATGTCACTGGCCCTATCGCTGCTGTCAGGATCTGAGATGTCAGTTATTAATCCAGGAGCAGGGCATTTCTTGTACCACGATCATGTTTACCTATTAATGTGGTCCATCAAAGCTTAAATCTTGACTTTTAGAGTAATACCTGAAAGCCATTCATGAAACTCTTCTATTCAAATGCAACAGAGATTACCCCAAACTTTGTGCTTTTTTGCTTGTATAGATCTTAGGAAAGCTTTAAAGAAACCTTTATTGGGTTTGTAGCCTGAGATTTTTCACAAAGGACATAACTTGAAAAAAATAACTGAAATGAACTTGCGGTCATTTTGAAGATGACGAGCAGAGCCCTCCTCTCTTTTCTCTGGTCCCCTCACATCCCATGCATCTCTTGTTTTCAGAGCCGAGTATAAGGAGTATTACGAATCCAGAGACTTGAAAGCCTTCTCTGCAGAGCCCTTGCTCATCTACCCCACGCACTACACAGGCCAGCCCGGCTATCTGAGTGACACAGAGACCTCGACCATCTGGGACAACGAGACAGTAGCCACCGACTGGGACAGGACACATTCCTGGAAGTCCCGCAAGCAAGGTCACATCCACAGCAACGCCAAAAATACAGAGGCCCTGCCGCCGCCGACTTCCCTGGACACTGCGCCTTCGAGGGACGAGCTCTGAGGAGCGCGCCCCACGCCGGTCCATCACTGTGTGGCTTCTCTAACGTGCTAGTCATCTGTTTGCTCCAGTTTGGGTTTGGT
The DNA here is from genome assembly GCA_004027655.1 of Graphiurus murinus. Taxonomy (NCBI): domain Eukaryota; kingdom Metazoa; phylum Chordata; class Mammalia; order Rodentia; family Gliridae; genus Graphiurus; species Graphiurus murinus. The sequence goes on along the minus strand of PVLC010010578.1, from coordinate 47,500 downwards.
TTTGGTTTGGGGTTTTTGTTTTTTTTTTTGAGTGGTCACAGTCATCTAACCAAATTAGCGGTCTAATGCGATTGATCAAAATGGATATTTTTGACAGTGGAGGGGCATGGGAAAGTTAACCTCAAATTTTCGAGGATGGCTAAAAGATAGGTTTTGTGGCAACTGCTCAGTTAAACTTCAGTCTGGACACCCGATTCTTCCACTCACTGACCATAGACACTGCGGCCCATGTGAAGGTAGCAGCGTGGCATGAAGTCTTGTCACCTTAAACGGGTAGTCAAAACAGCCAAGCCGGCTGGACCATCTCTGTTGGTCTGTGTGTGATAGATGTGGCCAAGCCAAGTAGACTGCCATTTTATTGGTCCAATTGGTCCGTTTTATATGACCTTGAAAACTTGTGTATTAACAAGATTTTTTTTTTTTTTTTTGAGTGAGGAACCAAAGCCTTTAAATCATATCCATTGGACTTTTATTTAAAGGAATTGAACAAGAGCCTTATTGCAAAGAGGATTTTTAAATTCTTAGTTTCCTTATCCAACAGGGATAGGCTAAGACACATGGCCCTTGACCATCATGGCACCTGAATTCTCATAAAGAGGTGTCCAGTTTTCCATGTAGATATATTTTGGTAGCTATTTGAGGGTTTGTATAGATTTTTGAGGGGAAAAGACCTCAACCATTGGCCTTTTTAAATTGTGACCACTTAGGTCAAAATGCCCTATTTATAAAGATAGATGTAATATATATGGGGTGAGGGCTGGGGTGATTCCTGCCTGTCCTGGGGTTCACGTGCTGCTACAGCACCTCACACCCTCCGCTCCACCCCTTAGCCTGGGCACGAACCACAGGTGTGAGGCTTATGAGTCACTGTTAAGAGACGGAGCACATTTTCAGGCCAGCAAACTGTCCTTGCCTGGAGTTTTTCATTTTACTTTGAATTATTTATTTTACAAAATGTGGGGAGAACATCATCTGTAAGGTGAGGCAGAGAAGCAGCTGTAAGAAACTTTCATTGCCCCTGGGGGATGGCCAGTGTAGGCGCATTGGCCCAACCAACCGAGTGTCCTGGGTTCCCCAGCCTAGCTCTTACACAGAGGCCTGTTCCTGGGGGATTCTAACCATCCGCAAACAAAATGTTCTCCACTTAAGTAAGGAGAGAGACTTTGGTCAGAAACAATGGGCTGGATAACAGATTTAGGCTGACAACCAGCCAAGCCTTGGAACCAAACTCCGAGGCAGATGCCCTTTCTCAAAAGATGTCCCCTGAAACTCCTATCTGCTGTCTTCTTCGATTGATTTTTATGTAAAATGCAGAGTTGGACTCTGAATGCGTCCACTGCACGGTCTCTCATTCCAGCGCATCTCCCGATGCTTCCCCTCGACCGTCACTTTCCTTCCTGATGTATTGTTGATATTCTTCTCCACTGACTAATAAGCCAGGATGCAGAGAAAAAGGGTCTTGTCCAGCTCCGGTTTCTACTGTTTGGACATAGCTGTCAGGGCTTGACTCTTCGTTTCTAGAAAAAAATCGAAAGAGTGAAAAATCCTGAGGTGATTTCTAAGGTTTTCTTGAGTATCTGGTATTGTGTTTGCATATTTGAGTGTGTGCAAGTGTGCCTGGTTTTAATGATTTTCTTTTAATGGGGTGGGAGGTGGCTGGGTTTTGGAAATAGAGGAAGATTGAGGTATGTTGTGTGGTTTTTGTTTGTTTGTTTTTTTAATAGAAAACATTTCCCCCTCCCTTTTTCCCTGTCAGCTGGTCTGATGGGTTTAAGAATTCTCATTCTTAAAAGACAATGCATTTAAATTCTAGAATTTTCGATTAGGACTGTTCTACTGTGAATAAAGTTCTGGCTCTGTTAGCCCAGCCTTGGCTTCCTCCAGCTCAGGTCTGAATTCCAAGCAAGGCTCTTCTCTCCTGAACGTCGTAAACTGCAGATCCAGCATGTCTTGAGAAAAGTCACCTCTTCAACAGACCAGAGGTTCTTTGACCTCATTATTTGTTCTGCCTCCCAGCTAGCCTTAAACCAAGACATCTGACCTTTGCTGCATCGTGCGAGGCCTCCGCCTCTGGTCCTGGCACCTGCTCGCTCTGCCTCTGAAGCTCACACTCTGCCCGCATTCCTCTTGGGATCCGAGGAGGAATCCTCTGGACAGACAAGCCCCACTATCTCGCAGTGCCGCTGTGCCACGTGTGGTCTGAACACCTACAGTTTGTCGGGGCCCGCCACATGGGCCTCGCTTGGGGGTCCCTTGGGTGTGCTGCAGGAGCCCTGGCGAAGAGGAGGAGCTGACATTCCACACTCGACTTTGTCTTGCTGTGCTATTTCATGGTGCAGGGGCAATAAACGACTTGCTCTCCGGAGCAAGTCGTGAAAAATTAAAAATACTTAGCTCAAAGTTATGGTTGTGTGTTGGTTCCTCAAACACTGGTCCATGGTCAACACCACTGGGATTTCTAGCGTTGGGTCTGCGCTAGGCCAAGGATGTGGGGGGTCAGAGACCATTGCTGCTGTGTGATCGCCACAGCAAGTGAGAGAGGGTGGCCTCTGCCCTTCCCGTGCAGTGGGTGTTGATGGGGACTGGAGTGTACTAGAGGGTACACTGAAAAGATTTCTAGGGCACAGAAAGAAGTCCTCTGCAGAGGGTGTTGGGGGGGGGATGCCCATCTTGCACTGTGCTAAAAGTTCAGTTAATCCAACCATTGAAAGATATTGAGATACTGCCGGGATTGGTGGCGCACACTTGTAATCCCAGTACTTGGGAGGCTAAGACAGGAGGATCTGGGTTCGAGGGCCAGCCTCAGCTACTTAGTGAGGCCCTCAGCAACTTAGTGAGATCCTGTTTCAAAATAAAAAAATAAAAAATAGGGCTGTGGGCATAGCCCAGAGGTAGAATGTCCCTGGGTTCAATCCCTGGTACTGCAAAAAAAACCCCAAAAAACAAACAAAAAAGAATGCTTGTTTGCCTGAGTGACTCCGTGGGCTTTTTTTGTTTGTTTGTTATATTTGCTTTTTTGTACCATTGTTGATTGAACCCAGGAGTGTTCTACCTCTGAGCTACACCCTCAGCTCTATTATTTTTTATTTTTGAAATAGGGTCTCACTAAATTGCTGAGGGCCTTCCTAAGTTGCTGAGGCTGGCCTTGAACATGCAATCCTCCTGTCTTAGCCTCCCAAGTCCTGGGATTATAGGCATGCACCACCATGCCCACGGACTCCTTGGGTTTTAAATCAAGCTTCCTCGCAATTTCAAAAGCTGGGTGTTAGTGTCGTCTTGTCTCAGGCCTTGTGCTGGGAAGGTCTCTCCTTCAATGGGGTCCACAGGCCAGTGGAGGAGCTGGGCTGCAGGACAGGATGACTGTGTCTCAGAAACTGGAATAAGCTGGGCTATAGGACCCCGGAGAACCTGGTCCTGCCAAGGTGGTCTTCCAGCTGTGCTCTGCGGGGGGGAGGTGAAATTTGTGCGGGTTTTGGAGGACAAAATGGGAGCTCAGAAGAGGGAGGAGGGCTGGGCACGGTGGTGGGGATGTTTTCTAGGCACAGCCAAGTCCAGACTGTGTAAAGAACCACCTGCAGATGATGGGGGGCCTGTAGGAAGGAAGAGTTAGGGATGCATTGGGATTTGGGGTAGACTAGAAGAAACCAGCTTGAATAACCATGGCAAGGTGAATCGGCTACCTTCCCTGTCTGGGCAACCATTTCAGGTTAGGTTTGGTTACTTTCTTGACAGATAATGCAGAAGTTTCCAGGAAATTGCTGGTATCTAAAATAAGGAATGTTCCCATTTAGATACAAACTTATCTTCTTTTTTTTTTTTTTTTGAGGGTGGGTACTGGGGATTGAACCTAGGGGCATTCTACCTCTGAGCTATGCCTTTAGCCCCTTTTATTTTTTATTTTGAAACAGGGTCTCTCACTAAGTTGCTAAGGCTGGTCTCTAACCTGCCATCCTCCTATCTCAGTCTCCCAAGTATTGAGATGACAGGTATGCGCCACTACACCTGGCTCCAAACCTGGAAATCTCCTGGTTGGAACAAATCCCTCCAATCAGTGATGATAAAATAAATAAAGAGGACTCTTCTCCGGAGGTCTTTTACAGCATGCTTTTGAAACACTCTTTGCAACTAAGCACAGGGGGAAAGAAATGGCCCAGAAATGATCTCCAAGAAATTAACTCACAATGGAGTTAAATAATGATGGAGTCAAGTTAAAGCAAGGCTGGTAATTTGCTAGGAAAATAGCATGTAATGGGCCACCATTCAGCCTCCCGAGAGCAGGCGGCCTTGGAAACCATCAGTATGTCCATAGCTTGATTCTGGTGGTCTATGATTTCAGAGAAAGCCCACTGCCCTCGGGGAAGCCCTGCTTAGCGTGGCAGAGGGAGGAGAGCTAGGGAAAGGGCGCGGGTGTGAGCGTCCCTGTGAGCGGCTGATGGCAGCCCGGCCAGTGCAGGTGGCTGAGATGGACCAAGGCTGGCCTGACGTTTCTTTTTGCTGCCTGGGGAAGCAAAGTAATGTCGGATTTTACTACGTTATGTGACAACACATGACGTGGAAGGTGGCACCTCCTCTTATGACATGGACAGAACAAGGGGACTTTACGTGAGCATTCAGAAAGAATTTACTGACTGAAGTATTAGACATGGCGTGGGATTCCAAGGTAAGTTTCAGCTCCATTATCATCATCATCATCATCATCATTATTTGCAGTCCTGGGGATTGAACCCAGGGGCATTCTATCTCTGACCTACACTCCTAACCCTTTCTATTTTTATTTATTTATTTTTTGCGGTACTGGGGATTGAACCCAGGGGCTTTCTACCTCTGAGCTATACCCCCAGTCCTATTTTGGATTCTTTATTTTGAAACAGGGTCTCACTAAGTTGTGGAGGGCCTCACTAAGTGGCCACAAACCCAGATCCTCCAGTCTCAGCCTCCCAAGTACTGGGATTACTTATTTTTTATTTTGAAATAGGGTCTTGTTAGGTTGCTGAGGGTCTTGAGAGGCTCTCCTTGAACCTACGATCCTCCTGTCTCATCCTCCCACATACTGGGATTACAGGTGTGCACTACCAGGCACAGCTCCATTAAAAATTGTTGTTGGGCAGGAAAATGGCTTCATTCCTGCTCCGTGAATTTACCTGAAATGGCCTAGTTTTTTTTTTTTTTTTCTTTCCTCTTCCCATACATGTGTAAATATTTCAGCTGGTCTTTGCTTGGGTCATTCTGCCACAAAGCTGTGTTGTTCCCAGCCCAAAGCCATCCTCCTGTCTGCCCCAAAAGGGGTGGAAAGAATGAAGACTCACCTCTGAGGACTGGTTTCTCTTTGTTTCTGATTTGCTGAGTTTATTTTCATGCCCCTCCCTGTAATTTCTTCAGCTGCACGTCGTCTGTCATAGGCGTTTTAATAAAATTGTTGTGCCTGAGCAGTTCTGGATCCTACTTTGGGGTCCCTGTGGGTCCAGAGAGGGCTCTCCTGTTCTAAGAGTGGTCAGGCTCTTACTCTTGGGGGACTTGATTGGCAGGCTGGAGTGGGCAGCCCTCTCTCTCTCTCTCTCTCTCTCTCTCTCTCTCTCTCTCTCTCTCTCTGTTCTGCAGAGAAGTTTAGAAAAAGAATCAGTGAGAAAGTGTCCTTTCCCAGAGGGAAAGCAAAACTTTGAAGCGGCCGAGTGTGGTGGCACACACCTGTAATCCCAGAACTTAGAGGCTGAAACAGGAGGATTGAAGGCTTGAGACCAGCCTCAGCAACTTATTGAGGCTCTCAGCACCCTAGTGATACCCTATTTCAAAACAAAACAAAAATAAATAAAAAGGGGCTGTGGGGGTGTGACTCGGATATAGAATGCCCCTGGGTTCAATCCCCAGCACCAAAAAATTTTTAAAAAGTTTGAAGCAGATCCTCCGGCAGTAATTGCGTTGACCAAGTGTGGATGGTCTGATTGGAATGGTCTTATCTCTTTTTTAAAAAGCCATTGTGAAGCCGGGCATGGTGGCGCACGCTTGTAATCCCAGCATTTGGGAGGCTGAGACCGGAGGATCCGATTCGCAGCCAGCCTCAGCTGCTTAGTGAGGCCCTCCGCAACTTAGTGAGACCCTGTTTCAAAATAAAGAATAAAAAATAGGGCTGGGGGTATAGCTCGGAGATAGAATGACCCTGGGTTCAACCCACAGTACCTCAAAAAAAAAGCCATTGTGAATTGTGATGACTTGAAGTCAGCTGGGCACAGGCAGGGAAGGAACCGGTGCACTGGGCAGTGTGAGGGGACAGCGGGCACAAGCCCCTTTGAGAGCCTGAGGGGCAGGGGAGGGGCAGCTTCCAGAGCAGCACGTGGAGCCAAGCCCCACTGCCCAGGGCAGGGCCTCGGGTGGAAGTACAAGCACAGGAGCTGAGAGAGGATTCCAGGCCGGTGGCTGGAGACAGCGATGCCCGAGTGCAGGCCAAAGAGGAGGAGCAAACCAAAGGGGGAAACAGTGGGAAGAGGGGGGCTTAAAATGGAAGTGGGCACAACCTGGTCCTTCAAGTGACAACCTTATCTTTTTAACCCGGCAACAGTGGGAGCGACTGAGGTGCGGCTGCTGGGCAGCCTGCAGAGGACTGTGGGATGTCCAATGGCCCTGGTGCCTGTGGATCAGTGGCAACCTCCAGTTGTGCAACTCAGCCGCCTGCGACTGGGCCTTCAGGGCCCAGAGCCCCTTCCTGCACTCAAGCTGCGGGGCCAGACTGACAGGGGGAGGGAGGCCCCAGCAGAAACATCCTCTCCGGGACTACAGAGGCATCCAGGAGAGTGGGCCCTCAGGGCTGCCGCCTGTCAGCTGGCTCCCTGTCAGCCCGGCCAGGCTGCAAAGCCTCCGGACTCACATGCCTGTCTCCGGGGGCCTCTTTGGACCCCCGCCCTGGAACAAGCTGCAGGAGCCCTGGACCGGCTCCACCTCATGAGTCACACTTTCCCCAAAGCAGCAGCCGTGGGGGCAGATTTTCCCAGGGTGCTGTTCCACACTTGAAGACCCGCCTCCAAGGGTTTCACATCCCACATCTGGACAGCGTGGCTGCTCACCCAGGCAGGGAGGTCGGGGGCTTGAGGACACGGTTTCCCTGGGGCCTGCAGCTTCCCAGGAACAATCGCAGCTAACTCTAAGCTTCCAAGCAAAAAGTGCTGTGTCTATGGGTGTCCTTAAAACCACGCCAACCTGGAGGGTAGGGACTGTTAGTTCCTGCTCTTCAGATAATGCAACACTAAGTAGCATAACTTGTCAGAAATCTCAAATCAATCTCTCTGTCTCTGTCTCTGTCTCTGTCTCTGTCTCTCTCTCTCTCTCTCACACACACACACACACACACACAGCACATGACATACACAAGACCTGGTAGCTCCAACCTTGTGTACTTCTCACCTATGAAATATCACATATTGCTTATTCCGCGTATCATATTGAAAATTCTCCAATACCATCTTGCAGGAGGCTGGGCTGCTGGGTATTGCATACACAGGAATCCAAAACAGCTGCCTGGTGAAAGCTAACAGCCTCATTTAAAAATGCTTCTCCCACTCCAAAACGAGCACCTTGATTGTTTTTAATGGCAGGAGCAATTCAGAAACAGTTTAAACCAGGCATTGCTCTTTGTCCTTTTTCTGTTTTAATTTGATGTACTGACTCCCCTTTTCATACTGCTGTAAAAAAACTGAACCTGTGGCATAACACGTTGCTTTGATAGAAAATGATGGTGAGAAGAAAATGATTTTTTTTTCCTAAGATGCTTATGGTAAAGCACTGGTTGGTTACTGGCTTCCCAAGGCTGAGCAGAAGATTCTAGAACTGGCTACACTGGACACTCCAGAGCCTCAGGCACATCCACTCCTCCTTTGGTAACTCCATGTCCAGTTGGTGTTTTTCCTAGGAGCTCCCTGCCTGCACCCACCCCTGGGGGACGGCTCAGTCCATGGATCAGAAATGAATTCAAATCCCAGCTGGGGAGCTAGCTCACCACAATCCTACTCTTATCCACCCTGATTTCTCATTGTGAAACGGAAACAGCGCTCAGGATGATAGGTTGCAGCTTTAAGAACCAACTGATCTTTGGCCCATCTAACCAAGATAGGTTTTGTGATCCCAGGTTCTCTCCAGCTCAAGGCTCCTCCATTCAATGCCCGGCCCAGCGTGGTCTTTGATGATGCCCAGCTCTGCCCCTAACCTTGGGCAATGTAACTGCGCTGGACCTCAGTGGACATATGTAATAGGGTGTTGACTGTTTCCAAGGGCCGTGGAAAGATCCTGGAACCTGTGCATCCTGGGAAGAAGACATTGCCCCCGGGTGGCAGAGACAGCAGAGTTTATCAACTCCTCCAGGCGGTCAACGTTTCCTGCCTCCCCTGCACTTAGATCAGGGCCACGGGCTGGTCAAAGGACTATGAATAGAGGTGACACGTGTCACTTTGGTCAAAGGCAGTCACAAGGGTTGTGAGTTCACACTCTTCTTACCATTGTTGTGACTTGAAGGGAAAAAACAAGACCATCAAAAAAAGCAAGATGGAAGCTGTGGAGCCCTGGACTACTGGGAGAACAGAGCCACCAAAGTCACCTAGTGCCAGAGATAGAAATCCCTTTCCTGCCCCGCCCCAAGTTATCAATTTTCTATTGAAACTCAGCTTTCTCTGAAATTCTATAAGGGCCCCCAAATATGATAATTTGGGTCCATTTAGGAATCCACTGGAAAATAACTCTGGGAAATTGGGGGGAACTATATGATAATGGTAAGACTGTGTGTCTTTTGGGTGAAGCTGGACTCAGCCTGAATGCCTTTTGGGGGAGACCTTTCCTCCCTCCACAGAACTCCTCCGGATTTTTGGAACACCATTGAACGTTTCACAACTATGCATATAGTAACCATCTCCGAATGGGGGAAAGGCTCTCAGAAAGAATGCAAAGTACAAGCTTGTATCCTCATGCTACGTTGGGTTTTATAAAAGGTGTTCTCACTGTGTAACTCCTAAGAAGAGCAATCGCCAAGGCATCGCCACTATGATGTCCAAGGACCTCATTCTTCCCCCCATTTAAATACCCATGGCTCCGGCCGGTGGGGAGATCCTCTTGAACTCTGACCCTGGCCTCCCCTCTGCTTCCTCCAACTGATCTGCAGTGGGCTTCTGAGAGGCTTATTCTAGAACTCAGAACCCTCCTGATTAACACTCCAGATACAATCCTTTGGGTTTGGCAGCACAGGCCAACCAAGTCCCAAAGCAGTTTATTAGTTTAACCAAAAGGTAAACAGATGACGGAGAGGCAGGAAGACAAGCATGCGAGCAGCTGAAAGATTGCCCGGCTCTCCACCAGGAGCACACGTAAGACAATTACGGTGGCATTAAATAGATGAGGCCATGTTTTATCTACTTGGAATTTCCATTGTCTTTAAAAAAGGTAAATATATATATATTTATACTTTTTTTTTTTTTTACATTGCAGTATATAAATCTAGGCTCTACATGTACAGTATAAATACACAGGGCAAGCACACAGGTACAACATGTATGTCTTGCTAGCCATGCCCTAAACCAGGCCAATAGTCTACATTTTCTTTTTGATCTTCACATCAAGAAAGTCAGGCTGAGGCTGCAGTTATTTCCACCTCCACAATGGCTGCGACCCTGACCATGTCTTCTCCATGCACAGAAGCACGAGTTAAACGAGGCTCACAAACAGAAGAAAGTGCTGTTCGACTAGTTGAAACCCAGTCGGTCTTTACAATGCGCAGTCCAATCTCCTAAGACCAAGACAATCTGAGGACTTCCTGGCTCGTTCTTTGGTCCATCACGGCAAGTTGCTAAACTTTTCCAGATACTCTTTGCAGAACTCACACAGCTATTTACATAATGTAAGACCCACACTACTTTGGGAGCTGTATTACAGGATTAGAAATTTTTAAAAAGCTCCACGTTACAATTCTGCGCTTCATATTCTGGGTTCGTTCTCTTTATTTTTGGAATAAAAACTGGTATTGGGGGAATTATTTTCTTAAAAAAGACCACAATCTGAAAGTGCTTCTTACACACGTCAACTTCCTACATATGGCTTTTTAGTTCAAACCTCAGCATAGTTCAGATTTGGAAAAGAGACTGTGATGGTGTTCCTAGAGACACAAATGTCACTGAAAAGTGACACGACTCTGTGAGTATGGGGACCTGCAAAAAAAAAATGGCATTATTGATTCCATCTGGAAGAAGGTACCTCTTTGAGAAAGGATCGAGATAAGATGGGCAGCCCCCATTGCTTTCCCCATGACTAGGCACAGGAATGCTATAACAGTTAATAAGTAAAATAGATGCTGTTATCAGCAGGGAACCTCTTCCGAGGGGCTATTAACAGAGTGGCGGCTGTTCAGAAATCTTTCACAGGCTCAAAATAATCAAATACGCAGTCAATCGCAGTAGAAAATTCTACACCTGAGGAACAGATTGCACATAACACAGAAGGGCCAGGATCCAGATGGCAAGGGACTCCAGACACAGTTTCACATGCGAAAGGCAATCAGGAGAGGCAAGGAAGGAGCTGCATTCCGAGGCAGGTGAGGGTCCAGATCAAGTGAGAATCACCAAACCATCGTTCTTTTGGCTTTCTTCCCTGGCTGACAAGTTACCAGAGAACATGGCTATTTGTAATGATGTGTCCTTTAGGAGGGAAAACAGAAACACAGACAGGGTTGCCAGAAATCCAGATAGGCTCCCGCTGGCTCCAGAGGTGTCCTGATGGTGACCAGCGGGGCTCAGGGGCCTCCAGGTCCCCTCCCCTTCCTGGGAAACAGAAAGCGGCAGATGCAGGCAGAGGTAGGAGCCACCGACCCATCCAAGCCCTTCCCAAAGTGGCATTTCATTCAGCCCGTGGCGGTGCCAGCCCCTGCGGTTGTTCTACCTGGTGGCACTTGGTTGAGAAAGTAACCCTTTCCCTTTACAAAAGTAAAGCCTGGACTTCTGGTAATACTGGCACGAAGGACACTCTGAATTCCCAGGGCTGACTCCGTCTACTCGGAAGGTACGAGATCAAGTTCTCTGTTTATTTCCCTGTAACATGTGACCTCAGCTTCCCAGGCCATTGTGCAAATTTGTTTTTCTCCATAGTTCAGAATAGCCCATAAAGTCTCTCTTATGTATCATATATATATACACAGACATACTAAATATGTGTGTGCATATATATGTATTTATAAATGTATATGCATTTCAGTCTTGAATAGGTTGAAGAGAATCACTGAGTCGTCCATCCTTCTCATGACAAATTCATTTCCAATCGCCCATGCTTTGCACACCACAGGTATCCAATAAATATCTGTCGACGTCGCCAAGGATCCTCTAACCCTGGATGGTAGCTGCCATCCCCATGGCCTGACTCAGCTCCGTAGCAAGCAAGGCCGCTGGCGTCCCTCAGAGGGTGATTTTGCTGTGCCTGTTGCTCCAGCAGCCCCGCTTAGCTGTCCTGGGCAAGGTCAAGCTCGTCCGGCTGCGCAGCTTCACTTGTTCCTCCGCGGAGTTCTTTTTGCGTAAAATGAAGTCAAAGTTCACTTGGCTGTTCATGGCATAAAAGACATTTGCTGAGTCTGGGATCACGAGTTCTGAAAAAGAGAAGAGAGGAGGTGGTCAGTTCATGGCGGGCGGTGGGGGGGGGGGGCAGCCCAGCACTGACTTGCCAGACACCAGGCTGGGGGGGGGGGCTTCGCTCCTGGAATGTGTCCTGAACCAGACAATGACCCAGCCCCTCCCCCAGACTGGTCCAAACAACATCTCAATCCCAACTTAAAAAGAAAGTAAGAAACAAACCAAACATGCAAACAAACAAACAAAGTCTAAGTGCAAATAAGGTTTTAGAAGATCCCCCAATGAGCTTGATGACGAAGTGTAGAATGTTAAAGCTAGAAGAAGGTACAGTGGAAAACAGAGCATAAAAAATATACATTAACCATCTTAACTTTGTGTGTGTGTGTGGGGGGGGCACTGGGGATTGAACCCAGAGACATTCTATCTCTGAGATACACCCCCAGCCCTATTTTATTTTATTTTTATTTTTACTTATTTATTTTTTGTGTGTGGCACTAGGAATGGAACCCAGGGGCATTCTACCTCCGAACCACACCCTCAGCCCTATTTTATATTTATTTATTTATTTAGTGATACTGGGAATGGAACCCAGGAGCATTCTACCTCCGAGCTCCACCCCCAGCCCTATTTTTTATTCTTTATTTTGAAGCAAGGTCTCACTAAGTTGCGGAGGGCCTCACTAGGTAGCTGAGGCTGGCCTCAAACCTGCGATCCTTCTGTCTCAGCCTCCCAAAGTACTAGTCTTACAGGCATGTGCCACCACACATGGTTGTGATTTCTTTAAATAATGGGTTCCCAGCTCTTTGCCTCAGTGAGAGTGAGGGAAAAAAACTTCAAAACAGAAGCTCTATTACTAAAAGATTGATGATAAATAAAAATGAAGCCTCTCCCAAATGATTAACTGAAACAATGAGAGATTCTTGGGTGTACTGCTCACATCACGCTCGTGCACAACTCAGAAGCACAGTATTGGGTGACGGAGGTGTGTGGCCAACCGCAAAGCCCCAGCAGCCCCACCACGCTCTCTTCCTGCCTCTGGACACTAGAGAGAGCTCTTTCTAGAGGAGTGCCCCAGGAGAAGTGTACGGAAAACAAGAGTTGGGGTTGTGGGGAGCAGCTTGAGCTGCTTAATTCTACAAGCAAGGAGATGGTACGGCTGTTGGCCTTGCTTGACTAAAACCTCATCAGACCCCTTTCTGCCCTCAAGGGCCTGGGAGCCACGGGACGTGCTGCCAGCCTCGCCCTAGCAGGGCCCCGCACCCACCTTTGTCCTCCGAGATGACCTGCACCAGCTCGTACTCCTCGGCCGGGTCCGCGTCCAGGTTGTGCTTCAGCCTCGCTCGCTGGATCACCGCGGGGGTTTTATCCTGGCTCGTCAACTGCAAGACAAGGAGCGCCTTTGTAAAGTGGCTTCGAGTTTCCTGGAGCTCCTGACCCTCTGACTCTTGCTGTCTTGTGCTGGGCACCTCGCTGGAAAGAATGGGCTAGTGGCAACGGAGCAGGACCAAGAGCCAGGACTCCCGAGTTCTAGTCCTGGCTCTGCCCTCAGTAGCCAAAAGATGATGGGCAAGTCACCAAATGTCTCAGAGCCACAGTCTTTCCTATTAAAATAAGAGGACATCTGTGTTGCCTATACAGGAGGACACCCGCATTGCCTATTGCCCCCATGCTGGCTGAGGTTCCCACAAAGGAATAGTGAAAAAGGCAAAGCAGTATTAGTTCCTGACCAAGACGATTCTCGTGTATTGAGCTGCTGCCATGGAACTAGTTGTAACAAGCGGGACAGAAATGACTACAGTTCTGTCCGGTGACCATTTGAAAAGCAGGAGTGAGCCTTTCATGGTGGCGCACGCTTTTAATTCCAGTGGTTGGCTGAAGTTCTGCGGCCAGCCTCAGCAACTTAATGAGACCCTGTTCAAAAATAAAATAGGGCTGAGGGTGTCACTCAGAAATCGAATGCTCCTGGGTTCTATTCCCCAGTACCACACAAAAAAATGTTAAATAAATAAGTAAGTAAGTAAATAAATAAATAACAAGAGTGATGCTGTGATCCAGCAATCCCATTCCTAGGTGTTCACCAAGAGGAGTAAAAACACATGTCCACTAAAGGACTTATGTACAGATATTCTCAATAGACTCATTCACAATAGCCCCAAACTAGAATCACCCCGAATCTCCATCAACAACAGGGGAACGGGAGAATGCATAAGGGAACTGCAGCATGCTCACAACAGAATACTACTGAGCAATGAACGGAAGGAACTAAGAACTGAGAACCGGCACGTGCGACAATTGTGGATGAATCGCAGAGAATCCAGACTCAAAAAATTACGTACTATTATACTACTGGATCTGCTCTTTCAACAATAGAAAAAAAACAAAACAAAACTAATCTGTGGCATTAGAAAACTAACCTCAAGGTTAAGGAGGATTGATTGGGATGGGCACCGGGAGTGGGAGTGTAAATGTGCTCTGTCTAGATTTGGGGCAGTGGCTACACAGATGTAAAGAATTACTAAAACTCAAAGACCCAAACACTTAAGATTTGTGCATATAATTGTATGTAAATTATGCCTCAATAAAAGCCAGGTCTAAGTGTCTTAATAGGGTGAGTAAAAGTTCTCTGAGGCTGATTTGTTCTCCGTCGCTGCCCGGCAGCCGACTATTGGTAAGGGCTGGGGCCAACGGGAAGGGGGACTCACTTTGTGTCACACCTCCATGATTTCTTTAAGTGTGAAAGAAGTGATTGAAAGCTCAGACTATCTAATTTAAAAATAAAAGCTCAGCCAGGCGTGGTGGCACACACTTGTAATCCCAGCATTCGGGAGGCTGAGACTGGAGGATCCGGGTTCGCGGCCAGCCTCAGCTACCTAGTGAGGCACTCTGCAACTTAGTGAGACCCGGTTTCAAAATAATAAAAAATAGGACTGGGGGTATAGCTCGAAGGTAGAATGCCCCTGAGTTCAATCCCCAGTACCACAAAAAGAAAAACAAACAAACAAACAAAAATAAATAAAAGCTCTTCTACCAAAAGGTAAGAGGACTGCAGAAAGAAAGATAGGAGCATGTGTGCCTGCATACATGCACGCATGCACATGGACACACACACACACACACACACACACACACACACACACGTGCAGTCTAATTTCCTCCGAGAAACTCTGAGAGCGTGAGGATGGCAGCACTAGAGGCCTCCCGCTGATCAGAGCTGCAGCTGGTGTTTGTCATTCCATAGACAACACGCCTGACAATGGGGTCCTTGTACACCATAAAGACCTTGTTCATTTGTCTATTACCAAAACAGCTGGCATGTGCATTTACAGGGGGCAAAGAGGCACACACCAAATGCTAAGGGAGGAAAACAGTGTTTTGATAGTCTAAAGGAAAATCTCCCCAAACCAACTCAAACTGGACTGGCAGCAGAAAGCTAAAGAAGGGGCACCACTTGGGGGAGGAATGCTAGCTATGTTTCAATCTCCTCTTAAGGAGAGAGAAAGCCAGGCTATGAAATGCAGAAGGTGACCAGGGCTTTCCTTGGATGCTTATTACTTTGCATTACAAATGCTATGGAGGGGAACTGGTGGTTACAATTATTATTAACAGCTCAGTTATGCATCCCTGTGCTGATGTATTAAACCAGCACTGCTCAACAGATATATAATGTGAGCCACGTGTCTAACTTTAAATGTCTGGCAGCCACATTTTAAGAAGTTTTAAAAAGCCAAATTATTTTTCATCATGTATTTTACTGAACCTAATGTATCTAAAATATTATCAACAGACAAGCAATCAAAAATTGTTAATGAGATATTTCACTTTCTTGTACTAAGTCTTCAAAGTCTGGTGTGTATTTTATACTCACAGCTTGTCTCAACTTTGACCATTCCCGTTTTCAAATACTCGATTACAGCATGTGGCCAGTGGCTGCTGTACTGGATGGAGCGGTAATGAATGACGCTGAGATATTACTTTCATGTACCTTCCTGTGACCACACATATTACCTTCCCTAATCAAGAAGTCTCAGGAGACTGACTCTGTGATTGACATGATGGGAGAAATATCACTTAGGAAGTGATGGATATGGTGGTAGAAACACTTATCCATGGCTACTGAGCACCTGAGGGTTAAATTGGTGTTTCTCCTACTTTCCCTACTAAGTCAGACATTTTCAGTGGGTAATCTATGGCCCCTGGAGGCCCGAGATCTTTGAAGGGACCTAGGAGATGAAAAGTACTTTTATAAAAATACTAAAAATATTGTTTGTCTTTTTTTACTTGAGTCAACATTTTCTTGTTATTATAAAAGCAATGGTAGATGAGACTGCTGGTACTTAGCACAAACCACCACGGGGCTTCCTAAGTGCACTAGCAGTCGCTGTATTCTCCAATACCCTGCACTCACAGTAAGAAAAAAACAAACTCAGCTAAAGAAAGCAAGTTCTGCTTAAGAATGCTCTTGATAAAGCAGAAAAAAATACTAATTTTATGAAATTTTGACCAATGAAGAGGTGAATATACAATGATCTCCTTTCCCAACTGCATTTCTGCATAGCTGGATTTTCATCATACACTATAAACAAAACCATACATCTTAGTAAACATTCTGGAACTTGTACAAAATTATTTAAAATGCTATTATTTTCATGCAACAAGTTTTGGAAGAAATAGGTATTTTCATAAAAAGTATAATTTACATTAACACGAAATATTCATTCTGGGTACTTTAAATGAATTAAAATATTTTAAAATTTCTTATTTTTAACATTTAATGTCAATTATCAATAAATGCAATATATAGTCTAAAGCTCTTTGGAATACTCAGCTGTTTTCAGGGTTTAAAGAGGTCCTGGGATCAAAAAGTTTTAGACTTACTGACTTAGATTAAGCTAACTCTGGATTCAATTATTTTCATCCTTTGTTGAGGATAGTAAACTTCATAGGGGTGGTTCCTATGGAGCCTCTATGAAGGTTATTATTCCTGACCTCCTCTTTGGGAGGCCTACCACTGAATGAGATCATGAGAGCAGCCTACTGCCCCCCTGGAATGAGCCGGGGAGGCAGGTGGAGAACTTGACCAGCGACTCTACCTTGTGTAATGCAAGGCGCCACCGGCAGGGGGCGCAGAAGGTGTGCTTCTCCCAAAGGTGGCCCCTGCGCTGAGGAAGGATCACAGGCATGCTCCATGGCACAAGTGCCGGGTGGACATACCCATGCTGTAATTCAGGGGCTCTGCACGGTTACATAGGTGGAACTCACTCCTCTCTCGTGTATAAGAGAAGCCACGCGAGTGGACTGTGCTGAAGACAATGCTATCGTTGCTAACCTGCCTTCTCCTCGCTCTCCCTGCTCTCTGCTCCTGTATGGCCCCTCCCTCACTGCTGGCCGGGCTGTGCCTCACCCTCTACTCACTTCCAGATGACCGCATCTGGGAACTGGGTGACTCCCTATATATGCACCAGCCTTGCCCCAACCCCCGTGTCTCATCATCTAAACAATGCCGTGGGGACGTCCTCCGGTGCCTCAGACTTAAATGCCCCCCAGTCTCCTCCTCCAGTAATCTGTACCTCACTTTGACAGTCATCAACCACAGCAAGCTTCCTGGACAGCCTCTGGCCGCCACCTTCCTCACCCCTCAATGGTCAGCAATCAAAAGGCTGACCCCTAAATGAACGATTCGACAGTAACACCTAAGAAGCTTCCCTGTCGTCTCCAGCATGACTATCTTCACGCCTCTGTCATCTTCTACGCAGAAGACGATGGCAGCTTCCTAACTTGCTTCCCACCTATAGTCTCCCCAGCCCTCCAGCAGCGGGTCTCTCCAAGCCCCTAACGAACAAATCTGATTGCCACTTAAAAGCTTCAATGAGACCCTCTCGCCTGTAGGCTGAACACAGACTCCTTGGTGTGGGCCAGAAGACCCTGTCATCTATCACAGTATTTAGGACGTTCTGAATAGTGCTCAGTAATATCCCTTTCTCATTATAAGTTCCTCAAAGACAGAAATGTCTCACTCATCTCCCTGTCCTCAAAGCCTGGTCCAAGGACTACTATACAACAGGAGTGCAGGAACCACTTTGTGGCTTCAGTGGGTGTTTTCTCAGGAGTGTTAGGAGATGGTGACGCTCACGCCACTTCTGTCACCTTCAGACCTCACTCACGGGCACCCACGGCTCTCACAGAGGCCAGTGTGGAAAACAAAGGGAGGTGCGGAATTAGTTACAAGGACTTGCTGCAAAGAAGGTCCTATAAACCAAGGAGACTGCCCTTGTAATAAACACACCAGACCTGATGCACTCACAGTTACTATCATGAGAGAAGCCATATGTATTTTTTAACATGCAATTCAAAAGAATTTTTGAAATTATCCTCAGAAAAAATGCAGTTTTTGTAATGAAGCTCAAAAAAGTCTGTCTCGTTTATATATAAGCATAGTTCCCCACTGACCCAAACTGTATTTTCTGCTTGATTATCCACTTTAGTAACTAGGTTTGATCCAAATGACTGAGAGGATAAAAATTTGCCACCAGAGAGTACACTACTAAGAACGCACATTTGTTCGATGATAAATCCAGACACAGGAAGTCTTCCAAGATGGCGTGAAGCAGTGGCACCTTCCCTGGAATACAGCTATATAGTCACCCAGATTGGAGGTTTTGGAAAGGGTGATACTGACCCAGATGATTCGCTTTAGGTAATTTGTGTGTGTGTGTGTGTGTGTGTGTGTGTGTGTGTGTGTGTGTGTGTGTGTGTGATACTGGGGATTGAACGCAGGGGCATTTTGCCTCTGAGTTATACCCCCAGCTCTTTTTATATTTTGTTTTGAAACAGGGTTTCACTTAGGTTGCTGAGAGTCTCACACTATGCTGAGTCTGTCCTTGAGCCTGTGATCCTCCTGACTCAGCCTCCCAAGTACTGGGATTCCAGGCATGTGCCACCACACCTAGCTCATATATTTTTATATGAAAACATCATCAATCCATAACCAGGGAGCTGATTTTGGTATCTGTACATACTCGTTGTGTGAATATGTAGATAGATACAGCAGCGTCATACATACTTAGGAGTGCGTCTGAGTGGCCGGCAGACAGACACTCCCACAGCACGGGAGCCCTCCGGGTCGCCGTGCGCTCTTACCATGATGCTCTTGTACATGTTGCCGTTGTTGTCTTCGACGCTGATGCGGATGATACAGGTGTCCTCGTTCTGTTGGTTGTACACGGGAGGCAGCACAGTCGAGGTAATGGATGTCACGGAGACGGAGCGCTTGTGGATTTTAGGGTTGTTGGTGCAAGATGGAGGCGAGGAGAGGGGGTTGATTAAGGAGGACATCCCTGAGGAATTTGTGTCCATGGAATGGATAGAGGAGCAGGAGGAGGAGGACTCGGAGAGCTGGAAGAATAAACACATCCCGGGAGAAAGGAGAACTGTCAGAATCCGGCCAACAGTGTGCTTTGCAAGGTTCAAACTAGAAGTAGATATACAGACCAATACACTTCAGTCGCTTCCTCCACAATAGCCCTCGCCTATCTTAGATGTCCCTGATGTGAGCACCTCCACGTCCCCCTGGCACAGGCCAATCGGTGACTCAGTGTGACCTAATCACTACATCCGTGGGAGCCCAGTGCTCTCAGCTTCCAGCTTTTAGCTGATCTTATGGAAGTTGACCAGCAGGGGGCAGCAGATACCAGACACCAGAGGCAATACCAGCTGCTGGAGAAGTCAGTTTACAGGGCAGGAGCAAAGCAGTACAGTGTGTTCTGTCTTACTGCCTTGACCCCTCAACGTTCTCAGCATGTCCTCGGAACTCCTTCTATCCTGACTCCATTTCATAATCAGATTTTGTAGTAGGCGGGAAATGTCTGTATTTTTAGAAGTTTCTAAGATGAGGGCCACAGATAGTAAAGCTCTGTGCGGAATGCTAGTGCTGGAAAGGCCCTTGTAGGTCACCTGGCCTCGCTTCCCCTCCTGATGCCGAGGAGCCTGAGACCCAGAGAGAACACACAGCCCGCCCGATGGTACCACCGGGACAAGAGCCCCTGTTCCCTGGCGCCCCTCATCGCGCTCGTAGAGCAAGTGCATAGCCAAGGCCCAGTCGTCTGTTGAAGACATCATTGCAGACTCACCTAATACGCCATTACCTTGGCGTGTCTGCACTGAGGTTGCTTCTAAGCCTTCATAGATCTCATTCAGAGCTCACAACTGTCTTGTGAACATAAAGCAGAGCCTCATAAAGAGGAGGAGACTAAGATACAGAGGAATAGTGCCTTGCCCAGGAGAGCACAGCCTTTGAGCAGCTCAGCCGCTTCCTGCAGTTACTGCTCACATCAGCCGTGTGCATTTCACGTTCCATGTGAAAGACCGTTGAGCACTGTGGTGCTACAGGTGACGTGCGTTTCTGATTAGCCCTATAGTTATCACACATGCAATACCAGTTACCAAAGAGGATGCTTAAGACTCTCCAGGAGACATTCCTTCCACCTCAAAACATCATTTAAGCAAATCATTTTGGATATCAATTCCTATTGTAGAAAATTATAAATAATTCCTTAGAATTAGTTAAGCTATATTATAGCACATTAATCCTAAAAAAAATATTCTGGAATGCATTTAAAAAATAAATAACTAATTTATTTCATCCCTGCCTGCCCTTTCATGGAAACAGAGTACAGAACTTTAGCTTTTTGATAATCTGGTTTCTAAGTAAAGTGGAATATGTCATATTTCCTGGGGGCTTCTTCTTCCTGTGGCTTAACTATACATTAAATTCTACAGCATGATTTGTCTAATCAGAGCCAACAAGGTGATATATGATTCTGATATGCAGGAGTCTTACTTGTAACTCCATAATATTTACATATAGGGGGTGGAATTTTTTTATGTTCCCAAGTGAATTAATTTGAGGGCTAATGGATGGTGGATAAATTTTGATAGCACAATTTATCTTGAAGAAGTATTAGCCAAGAAGACCTATTACTTGTTAAATTTTTCACCTTCATTTTCCTCTGTAGAAACTCCTTTCCTGAGTTAGCTTTCCCACGATTCTGACATCAGTTAATTAAGATAAAGCCTTGAGAATGCCTGGGTTACAGCTACCCTATGACCCTCCAGAATTAAAGTAGTGAGGAGCAAGTGTGAAAATAAATGTTTAGAAATCACAATCAGGAGAATGAAGAGGATGCACATTATTCTTCACTCTGTGTGTGTGTGTGTGTGTGTGTGTGTGTGTGTGTTACTAGGGATTAAACCCAGAGGCATTCTACCTCTGAGTTACACCCCCAGCCTGATTTTATTTTTATTTTGAAATGGTCTCACTAGGTTGATGAGAATCTCACTACTTGCTACAGCCGTCCTCATCAGTCAGAAATGATGCCCCAGACTGCCATTATTGCCGATGGCACCACATGGGCCACACACAGGTCCCCACAGGGCCACGGACACAAAGTGACAGGAGCGTCGCCATCACTCTACCTACCTCCTTGGCCTAAACACACGCTAAGAGGCTAGAAGTCACTAAGTTTGGTGGCCAACATCTCCCCCAGATGGTGTAAGTCCTAGTCAGAGCAAAGCCGACCTCTCTAAGGCAAGCTCCTTGACCGGCAGGTTGAAGCAGATGTGGATATGAGACTCAAACTGGTATTTTGTTTTCACTCATTTATGTGGCCCTGAAAAGTGGGAACTCGGAGAATTCTTGTATCCCTTCTCATCACTGTCCGTTTGTTTCAGACATGGTACACTGTATCATTACCAAGTCCTTGCCCTACTCTGTATCCATGCCCTCCATCCTGTGATTTATTTCACTGTTCCTCCCACTGAAAATGGAGTATCTTTCTCTGCTTTATGTGGGATGTGGCCCCAGAATTGCTTTAGTCCATGGAATGTGGGTCTCTATGAACCGAGTGATAAGCGCTCGCAGGGTTGGGCTCGCCCTCATCCTCACCTGTCTTACCAGGTGGAGCGGATTTGTACCAAAACTGTGGCGAAGGGCAAAGTGTGGACTAAAGCAGCCAACCCTTAGATGCATGAGAAAGAATAAATGGTTGCTGTTTCAAGATGCCGAGTTTTGGAGTGCTTGGCTATGCAGTATCACTGTGGTAAACATTTGGCTAAAGCAAGGTATGGCACCAAGGAGTTGGCACATCGCCGTCTCTGACATTTTTGCTCCTGCTAAGCAATCTTGCTTCTGAATAAAGCGCAGCTATGTTACAGGTCACAACCCTTCAGTGTCTTTAGATGGGGCTATAGGATGATATTTCAAAGGACAATGAATAAGCCAACCTGCTCACTGCTTTTATACTGGTTTCTCTAAGGGGTGGGTCCCCAGGTTGAACTCTGCTTTTGATACCTCTTAAAAACCTGACTTTCAAAATCCTGCAGAATGATGAACTTGAAAGCAGACATTCCCTGAGTGGCACATACCACATCAGGAGCCTGCACCAGGGACTGTGAGAAGGGCTAAGTATATAC
The DNA here is from genome assembly GCA_004027655.1 of Graphiurus murinus. NCBI lineage: Eukaryota > Metazoa > Chordata > Mammalia > Rodentia > Gliridae > Graphiurus > Graphiurus murinus. Next base: position 25,451 of record PVLC010010578.1, on the reverse strand, counting down.
CTTTTTTTGAGGCTCATCAGGCGTGTCCATGGGAGTGATGGAGCCCTCCTCGGCCTCTGAGTGGTTCGACTCGCAGGATGACACGCTGACGGAGTCCATGCTCTCGCCAGAGCTGCCACTGGCCGTGGACTTGGGCTGCTCTTTGGTGGGAGTGCTACTGGTGATGAAGTCAGACCCCAGAAACAGTCTGCAAAACAGGAGGCCGAGCCCCCGAACTATTACAAATCTGGAGCCCAAATTTGATTAAGCAAATATTTTGCACTGATTAAGCCCTCAATGTTTTCCCACTCTTGTCTATCCTGTCATTAGTATTTTAGGAAAATGTTGGGTACAAGGTTTCTAACAACTGGTATTAAACATCTTGTCCCAAGAGGTGATTTCCAACTTTTAAAGAACATACAGATTGCTTTACTGATTCATCTGGGGTCTTTCTAGGTCAATGGTACTTCATTTTCTAAGAATCTAGGGACCACTTTAACAGGCTCAGAATATCACCATCATACCCCATCGCTTCCTGCCATCAGGTGAGTGTCATGAGACTGAAGAAGGTTTTCATGCTTTGGACAAAAAACCAAGGAGGAAGACTTCTGCTTTCAACAATCTGGTGAACTGCCATAACCCAACCCCTCTTCTAAAAAACAACTAGGAAAGAAATACTAAAAACTCCTTTCAGTTGAGCTTGCAAGATAGGAAGGGAAATTCCTACTGGCCATAAATGAAAAGGGAACTGAAAACCAGAAGCATGTGAGCTGATTCTGCAGCTGTTCATGTCGGGGAGTGGGAGGGACCAATCTTGGCAGAATAGTGACCTATTTTAAAAAAATATTGTATAACACATATTCATTATAGATATTAATGGGGCTCAGTATGCTATTTCCATTCATGCATATGACATACATTGATGATGGGTTTTAATACATACACAGGATGCAAAGAGCTTCTGTTAATAAAAGATGGGGAGTTGGAACCAAAACGCCTCACATAAAGCCAGGGCCCTCAATGGGATGTACCATTAAGCGAGAGAAGGTTAGAAAAATATCTTCCTACTGACACAGGAAGACAGCAGGGAAGGCTATCCACTTCCGTCCTGAGCTTGGATGGAAGAAAAATGTCTCCCTTGAAATCATGTGTGAGCTTAGCCCGTGCCTCGCTATGATTTGCTACTTGTGTGGTCTAGAAGTTAGGAACTCTCGGGACAGTGAGAACCTTGATAGAATGAGATGGAAGCAATGCAAAGCAAGAGACAGAAAGGAAAAGAAATCTTCCTGGAGGGATATACCTTCAACCAAGCTGCAAAGACTTTCCTAACAAAGAGGAGCTCATAATACAAAATTACAAAAGCACATACAAGGAAAGAGAGAGTTAGCAGGCAGAACAACAGGTTTAGACTCCTGAAACCTTCAGCTATGAGAACTTTCAGAAAGAAACTAGCAACTTATTATTTATATTCATTTAACAAATATTTGCATGTCTACCACAGACCAAGCTATAAAATGAGTCTGTTTTGACAAATTAACAACCTGAGAGAAGAAATGAAAAATAGGAATTCAGAGCAACACGGTGACAAAAGAACAAGAAAAAAAATTGAAAAATAAATTTTTCACTTCCAAGTGAAAAATGCAGTGATTTAAATAGAAAACTCAGTAGAAAAGTTAAGCAACTGTTGAAAAGAAAAATCAAGGACTAAAATTCATGAAAAATTAAGAAGAGATTTGAAGAAAAAGCGTTAGAAGTCAGCACCAAAAAATAAAGACATGGAAACAGAGGCTAAAAGATATGCAGAAAACAAGACAGATTTGTGTAAGAGGAGCTCTAGAAGACACTGAGGATGGGAGAGGGAGCCGGTGTGAACGGAGGGTGCTGAGAGGATTCCCAAACTCCTGAACCACACGAATCCCCATCCCCCAAAAGACAAAACAAGGTCGCACAACAACTGGTGGAGCTGGGATCTGTCTGGTCAGCGTGGCTCCTGAACCTACTTGGCCAGCCACGGACAACTGTCCGATGGTCCCTGACCACTAGTTTTGCTTGTCTCTGGCCAATGCAGATTGTACCACCAAAAGGATTGGACACAGGTATATGGTTGCGAGAGAGAGAAGATCAAATTTATTAATCAAGTTACAATCCCTGTTTCCTCGACCTAACCTCCCTACCCTCATTAGATTCAATAGTCTAACGTCTTTAAAAGTTGACAATCTAAGGAATCAACTTCATGGTGGAGTCTCGGTTCTCATAAGGCTCCTCTACAAAAATTGCTACCATCAAAGCCCTGGGTCTAATTAAACTAACAGTCTCTTTCCCCTCCTACCTTCCTTCTTATCTCCCTTCCTTCCCTCTCTTTATCTCCCCTCCTCTATTTTGTAACTCCCATTGTCTCTTTTCTCTCCTCCTTCATCCTTTTGAAGGATGGTTAGAAGGCTGGCATGACAAGTGAGAAAGAGAGGGGAGGTTGGGAATAGATCACACAAGGTCTAGAAGACCAGGATTCGGAATGTAGATTCATTTCAAAATAAAACCATTGGAGGTTTTTTAAGCAAGGGAGCAACACAACCCGTTGTTCAAAAGCTCTCAGGCCAGTCAGTGCAGAATGGACTGCTGGAAAGAGGCAGCCAGGAGAGAGCAGAGATGTTGCGGGGTGGTGCAGGCAGGAGGTGATGCTGGTGCACACCAGAGGAAGGGGCTGAGATGAAGGGATGGACTTAACAAAGGTTTTGAGCTCATGACAGAAAGATCGCCTATTCAAGAGAGAGCGGTCCACGTTTGCCTGGCTGGTGGAGACCTTGTGGGACACGCTTCCTCTCCCCACTCTGACGGGACCTTCTGATGGGGAGAAGCCCGGGGGCACTCACAGGCTGAGCCTCTTCACCATGCTCTTCCGCGGCTTGGGGGAGGTGGTACTGGCGTCCGCAGCGGCTTCGATCTCACACGAGAGGGCATAGCTGGGAAAGAGAAGGGCATTTATGAGGCCAAAGGGTGAGAACTGGAGAGCAAGTTTAAATTCGTGTAACTTGTTGATTTTGTCTTAAAGGAAGGCTCTGAATATTCAAAGTATAGATACACTATGCTGTTCTAACATGAATGTCGGGAGGACTTACTTAATGGCCAAATTTTATACATTTACATTGAGTGTCTCCTTCCTCCTTCCCTCCACTGTCCTGTGGATTGAGGCTATTAGCTCCAAATGCCTCAAATACAAGGACACTTATACTGTGGCATTATCAACATTGACTCCCTGCTGTTTCCTGAACATTCCCAACTCCCTGCTAAGCCAGGGGTAGAATCTTCCTCTGTGTACCGTCCCTCCTACTTCTTCTCTAACACCTCCTTCTTATTAGTGTGTGTGTGTGTGTGTGTGTGTGTGTGTGTGTGCTTTTCTCTAAAGGAAATCAGAAGAAATTTTTGCAAAATATCTAACCTTCAGTGACTAGACATAAGCAATTATCTTTCTTATAAAGGTATATAAACATAGCCAGGCATTGTGGGTATCCCTGTTATTCCAGTACTTGGGAGGCTGAGACAGGAGGATGGCAAGTTTAAGACCAGATTTAGCAACTTAGTAAGACTCGGCCACCTAGTGAAACCCTGTTTCAAAACAAAAAATTAAAAGGGCTGGGGGTGTAGATTGGAGGTAGAATGACCTTGGTACCCAGTGACACAAACACACACATACACACACACACACACACACACACACACACACACACACACAAAATATAATTATAAGTGTAATCTTTAATTGCACAAACACCCTAATAAAAATACTCCAAATTCAGATATCTATATACCAGGCAGATATAAGTACCACAAGTACAAGAGGAATTTATATCTGGTTTGAAATGCCTTTCACGAGCGCTGGTAGCGTCAGCTGGCAGAAGTGATTGGTTATGGAGCAGGTAGGAAAGAGGACCCGATAGAATTCAACTACCTAGTTTGTAAAGTCAGGCAGACCTGAGTCTGAATCCAAACAGTGTCACCAACTGTTATAGCACTCCTCTAATCCTCAATTCCTCTCTAGCAAATTCTTAGTTTGCTGTCAATTTCAATCTCCCTTATGATAAACTTTCAAAGAAATTCCCTGGTCTACAGAAGAGATTAGCAAACTTTTTCTGTAAAAGACTCAATAGGAAGTATTTTAGGTTTGTGGGCCATATGGTCTCTGTCTCAGCTACTTAACTGTCTTTAAAACATGAAAGCAATCGTAGATAAGATGTAAATGAGTGGGCTGTATTCCAATAAAACTTTATTTATGGATCCTGAAATTTGCATTTCAAACAACTATCCCATGTCTTATTATCCTCCCCAAACTCTTAAAAATATAAAAATGGGTTGCGGACCACATATGGCCTACAGACTAAGCTGCCAATCACCAGACTATGAGAAAGGTCTGAACCCAACTGGGCCAATATTCAAAGCACTAGAGGTAATATACCTTTCTCTGCTCAGCCACACCAGAGTTCACTTTCCTCCATACCCCAAGCCTGTCATGCCACCAGGCCTGTGTTCATGTTTTCTCTCTCTCTTCTCCTCTCTCTTCTGTCTTCTCTTCTCATCTCCCCTCTCCCAATGTTCTCCCCCGCCCCCAATGTTCTCCATTTCTCCTAGCAGTTCCTCTCCTTCACAGTCCAACCTACGTGGTACTGCCTGCATATCTTACTTCCTTGGCTGAAGGAACTGCTCTTCCTGTAGGTTCTGAGGCACTTCAGTTACCCACCCTATTTCAATTGTTCCCGAATCTCTCTCTCCCTGGATTAACAGCTCCCTGAAAGCTAACACTGCGTCAAACATGGTGATGAGCGTGACTGGCAGTCTATCTAACGGATGCTTTCCCAGATGTCCCTTTATTTAAGCCTCAAAAGAAACATTTTACAGATGAGCACCCTGAAGATAAGGAAGAAGAAAACATGCATCCAAGGCCACAGAGATAAGTGAGAGGCAGAGCAAGACTCTAAAAACATGTCTTCTGATGCCGTCAAGTCAAGGTTTCCTGCTATGCCAGGCTCCTCTGAAAACCAAGGACTTAGAACCCAGTAGCAGTCACCAAATAGTTGTTGAATAAATGGTCCAGTGAGGATCATGGAGCAGTGCCCTGAGGGGCCTCAGGCCACCTACCTCTCCTCCTCTGTTAGGAGCTGCTGCCTCTGGAACCAGTGGATGAACTTCGGGTCTGGGGTCATGCAATAGCTGTTGCAAGCCGACTGTAAGAGCTTTATTTGGGCAATCACTTCAAATTCCTAAAGCAGACAAAACATCACAAAGAAAGTGAATAAGAAGGCCAACCAACAGATATGAAAATATACCACCTTAGGATAAAATATGGAGAAAACCACCCAAAAGGACTCTCAAGTACTGTTTCCTTAAAAATTCTAACTCTGGGGGCTGGGAGTATAGCTCAATGGTAAAGTGCTTGTCTAGCATGCATAGGCACTGGGTTTGATCCCCAGTGCAGTGGGCAAGCACATGTGCGCGCGCACGCGCGCGCGCACACACACACACACACACACACACACACACACACACATACACACACACACAGAAATCTAACTCTGAATCCCTGAAGTGCTTGTATGTTTGAATTTCTAACCTTCTTTTCTCCTTGGAAACAATAATCCATGTGAATAAAATAAGCCACCAAAGTAAGAAACCAGTCACCAGCCACAGTCATGCTGGCCTCCTCTCTCTTTTCTCTTTTCATCCTTCGGATAGAAAAGTTTTGTTTTGTTTTTAAGTAATTTGTAAAATATGTGAAGTTTTTCTATTTCTACTTATTTAATATCAGAAAACAAATATTTTAAGTCAAGTAGCTCCCAAGTTCCCCATTCCAAACTTATTCAACCCTTACTTACCCTCAATAAATAAGTTCTGGTAGGGTTGAATATCTAAACAGTCCCCGATCTCATAAAGTTGAATGTTTAGATTTCCTGAATCCTTAGGTTTTTACTACTCCAGTAAATCATTTAACTAAGCTCACAAGAGAAGCAAGCATGTAATTATGTCCCAAATTATTTATACCTCTTTGGTTGCTTCAATAGTTTTGCTCTTTTGAAGTCAGCAATGGGTATAAGCTTTAGCTTTAGACTAAAACTTTCCAAATGTTTAATAGCATAGTCTTAAAAAGACAGAGATTATTATCCAGGCTTATTCAGAAGTTAAAGGACAGAGATGGGTTACTGTGGAGGCATAAATAAATTTTAAACACACACACACACACACACACACACACACACACACAAAACACAACAGAAGTAATTCAAGAACTAGCAGGTTCTCTGACTCTCAACTTCACATCCAACGGTCTCAATATCTTCAAGGAGTATCTATCATCCTGCTAGAGAAGAAAGTATACTCTAAGGGGGACAGAAAATTTAGGTTTGTCCAGATTAGTGTCTTTTTACTGGTGAGCTCAGCCCAGTTAGTTCCTCCATATTAAAACCTTTTGGTTTTAACTCCAATGTCATTCCTCCCACAAGAGTCTCTGGCCCTTCAAACTGGGGGCAGATGTCTCTCCTATCTGCTTCTTTAAGATCCACCACTTCTGCTCACAAGCCCTTCTCAGGCCGTATTGTAATTACCTGTTTACTTATCTATCTCTCTCCTGAGATAAAGAGGCCAGGGAGCTCTGGTTTTTCTTGTCTACAATTCCCACACCCCCTGTAAGGTATAGAATCAGTATTTTTGGAATGAAAGGATGAATGAATAACTAGACATCAGAGAGAGCCCTATGGGGAGAAGTTATTTTGCTCACTACTTTCCTTTTGGATCACTTAAATGTCTATTTAAATATAACACTTGACACAAAAACCATAGCAAATTCTCAAAGCTGCTTTATCTTTTTTTAAGCATACTTCTGAACTATTCTTTTCACAGAAAGATTCAAATTGCTGTTTCAAATTGCCTTCTTATGCTAAGAAAGGAAAAGAAAAACTGCCTACACCTAATAATGCAGACCACCTCCTTTCCTCTCCCAAGCAAGAGTTGGTCATCTTTATTAACTCTTCTGTGTCATTTACATTTAGGAAACCCTATCTCCTTAATAGGATGAGCTTGTTTTTTAATTGACAAAAATTGTAGAGATTCATAGTATCTATGACATGATATATTGAAATACATTTACACTGTGGAATGGCTAACTCAAGCCAACTAACGTATGAATTACTTCACATACTTATTTGTGAGGAAAACACCTAAAATCTACTCTCAGCAGTTTTCAAGTGTACAACTCATTGTTATTAACTGTAGGGTGAACCTGTTTTGCTGAAGTTAAGGAAAAGGATGAGGAAGGGTTAAGGAGAGAAACTATCCTTAATTTTATCATGAATTTTGGAGCAGCAGGACGAGGTCTGAATCCTGGCTCTGCTCCCAGGGGACTCTCATCTAATTATTTAATCCTTGAATCCTGGTTTCCTAATATTTGAACTGAAGATGATAAAAACTACCTCACAGGCCTGTTGGGTGCTAATGAATAGGAACATGCCAACATGCCAACCTATACGATATATAGGACAAACATTCAGTAAGCGCTAATTCTAATTTATTTTCTGTCTCTACCCACCCTCCCAAAAAAAACCCTTTAAGTCTGTACTTCTTTCATTTTATCATACCAAGATACAGTAAAATGAGAAAGCACAGCAAAGACCTCTACTTACCCTTCTCCTTTTCTCAAAGTTTATCAGTCCACCCTGAAAGAAATTAAAAAAAAAAAAAATAGTGACCAACCAAGCTACTTTGAAACACAGCCTTATGTTGTTCTAGGTCACATTGAAAAGATCAAAGGGACAATAAAGTCGCAATTATTAATGATTCTACAATTATGGCTTCTATGGAGGGAGAGAATTATATTTTGCTTCAAGAACAATTTTCTTTTAATCAAGGATGGTGGTTAACACTTGTAATCCCAGCTACTCGAGAGGCTGAGGCAGGAGGATCCCAAGCAAGTCTGAGGCCAGCCTGAGCAACTTTAAGAGACTCTGTTTCAAAATTTTTAAGAAATGTCTGGGGATATAGCTTAGCAAGCATGAAGCTCTAGGTTCAATCCCCCCCCCCAAAATAGGCCAATGGCTTTCTCTTAAAATGTCTGAAACCACCTAAAATAGTAATGAAAAAGAATTACAAGTTAGAACCCAAGTGTACTTGCAAAGCTTGAGTAAATATTTCATTACATTTTTTCCTTGACCAAAAGCAACAAAAACAGATGGTTACTGACTCATACAGGAAACCAAATTGTCAATGGTTTATCAAAAGGGAAGTCACTTGTCCACAGCATCATGAAGAGCTAAGTTTCAATTCTCTGTCCCCCAGCTCCTATTCTCAGTAACTTCCAAATCCTTGGTCACTCCCTCAAATTCCCCAATGCTTATGGTCATTTCCTGAGATAAGCTGAGGCAGAGGGTGGGGAGAGACATAGATTCAGGAAACACATAAAAAATGAATGTGTCCACAACAGTTAGGGCAGATCTGAAGGTAAGTATACCATATGCAGAACAGCTTCTAGTCTTTCTAGTTGTGAAACAATAAAAGCAGGCTGGTTGCATGTGATAATCAGGAAAATGGAATATGCTTAAATATATGATCAGTCCTTAAATATCATTTCAAATATCAAATCTCTTTCCCACTTACTGTATTACAGCTACTAACAAGGTTTGCTTGTTTGACTAGATTTGACTCTTTTCTCATCCCAGAAGAAATTATGAGTGAGTGTTAGCACACACCCCACAAGAGCTACCAATACAGAAAAGAAAAAGAGAGGGGGGTATGCTTGAAAATTCACAAATGGCAACATGCCAACATGCCAACCTATATAATGGTATAGGACAAATGTTCAGTAAGCTCTGAACTCACTCTTCCCCCTCAGGGAGAATGTGAGGGTCTATTATCCCTCAACTCCACCTGCAATGTTCTACTCTTGCTCAAGCTCTTGCTCAAGCCCGCTCCTTAGTGAGAAGGCCTTTATCACATCCTGCCCTGCACTACTCATTGTGTCCTACTGGGTCCTCTCGCTGTATAGCTGCTCAAATATTTGTTTCCATGCATCACTGCTCACTTTTTTACTATTCCTTCCATTGGCTTTTGAGTCACTTCTGATATTCCTTTTTTGTGTATGTGTGATATTCCCTTTTGGTGCTATTCTTTGCATTCCTCTTGGCACCTGACACAGTATCGTGAGTATAATGGGCTCTCAATAAATATTAACAGAAGTAGATTTCTCTTGTGGGTATCCAAGAAGAAGGCTGCAGGCCCAGGGACCACACCCACACAGAGCTTACCTCGATGTAGTCCTGAAGAGCAGTGTCCAGCATGGTCAGGTCAGTCAGGAAGGTGCCCAGGTAGGGTACAGTCCCCTGCATCACACCCTGCGACCAGAGGAAAGCTATCTTTATTGTTATTGAAAATTTAAGGTTTCAGAAACCTTCACATTGGAGAAAATGGACCCACTCAATGACTAATTTGGAGCCTTTAGTGCTAGCCTCCATGAATGAAATCCTTAAAACCCTACATAAGTAGGATAGGAATTCCACGATCTAATGTTGAACTTTCAAAGTCATGAAAACCACGATCACATACACATGTTCGAATGTGTTCAGAGTGGGGGTTATGTTTGGCTTAGGCTCAGGTCAGAAGGTCACCTGCTCTGTTTCAGAGGATGTGGACACTTCTGGTGGTTTAGAATACCCTGGATAGTGGTGGTCTTACTGTCAGTAAAAGAAGTATGGAAGAGAAGTATGTACCACAGGAGTTAGGGTGTCACTATTAAAATGGCTCCTGTGACCAGACTTAGTGACTCACTTTCAAATTATAGAAGAAAGGAATATGTAACTTGAAAGAAAGGAAACTTGGCAAACCCTGCCTTAACCAAGTGATGAGGGTCAACATCACTGTGGCACCATCTGTGTGTCTAGATGTCACAACGACACCATTCACCTCTTGATGTGATGTGACAAGGACACGTAACCTCCATGACATATTTTCCCAAAACTTGTAACTTTAATCACTAGAAAAACAAAGACAACCTCAGAACTTGGGACATTCCACAAGACACCTGGACAGTACTCCATAAAACTACCAAGGTCGTGAAACACAAGGAAAGACGGAGACGCCAGCGGGGAACAGAAGAGACTTGGAAGACTGGACAACTACCTATAGTGTGGTATACTGGTGCAGTGATTTGGATTTAGAATGTCCCCCCAGCCCTCATGGAACAAGATGGCAATTTTGGAAGCAGGGATTGGTTACTAAGGAGGGAACCCAAGGGATGTGGTCTTGGGGATTCTATATCCTTCCTCCTCCCGCTGCCATGCCCTGAACTTCAGAACCTGTTCATACATGGACTGAATTCATAATCTCCAAAATAAATAAATAAATAAACTGAACAAATAAATCTTCCTTCATCTAAGTTGTGTGATCAGTTGTTCTGGATTATAGCAGTAGGAATGTTGACAGAGACAACTGGAGTAACCTGGAATAGGGGTTACTGGAAAATCCAAGTAAAGTCTGAAGTTGACTTCATAGTCTTATGCCAGCATCAATTTCTTAGTGTTGACAGATATTCCAGGGTTATAGAAGATGTTAACAAGTAGGGAAACTGGGTAAAAGGTTTACAGAAATTCTACGGGTTATAGTATTCTGTTATTGTCTTTGCAACTTTTCTGTAAATCTTCAATAATTCCAAAATAAAACTTTTTTGTAATTGCCCATTGAAAATAAAGGTGGAGCCAGGCGTGGTGGCACACGCTTGTAATCCCAGCATTTGGGAGGCTGAGACTGGAGGATCTGGGTTCGCAGCCAGCCTCAGCTACCTAGTGAGGCATTCCGAAACTTAGTGAGACCCTGTTTCAAAATAAAAAAGAATAAAAAATGGGACTGGGGGTGTAACTTGGAGGTAGAACGCCCCTGAGTTCAATCCCCAGTACCAAAAGAAAATAAAGGTGGCCAGGCATGGTGGTACATGCCTGTCATCCCAGTATTTGGGAGGCTAAGACAGGAGGATCCCAGGTTCAAAGTCAGCCTCAGCACTTAGGCTCTCAGCAACTTAGAGAGACAATGTATCCAAATAAAAAATAAAATTGGGCTGGGAGTATAGCGAGTATAGCTCAGAGGTATAATGCCCCTGGGTTCAATCCCCAGTACCAAAAAAAAAAAAAAAAAAAGAAAAGAAAGGAAAGGTAGAAGCATTTAGCACACATACAGGTGGCACAGGCTGTGTTTGTTTCAGCGTCACCCTTGACATCATCTCTGTTCTCCCCAAGGCCACCAAGGCACTAACCATGCTGCAGAGAAAATAAAAAGGGGCTCCCGTGGACACCTCATCCTAAATCTATTAAGGCATTTATGGAAATTCTGGCCGGAACACAGAGTCTCAGTCAGGACAAGGCCAGGCAGTTTGGCATGAGGCTGGCTGCTTCCCCGGCCAGTTCACCCCAAGGAGGGCTTTGTCCTTCAGGAACTCTCTGTCAGCGGATTTCTTCTTCCCCGTTATGCATACAAGGTCTCACCCTGCACTAAAATAACCCCCCACTTTGGTAACAGCTATTTTTAACTTGTCTTTGAACAACCAAAAAAGTCTGAAACACTGTGAATTTTATAGGCTTTATGTTACAGAAGAGTGCTAGCATTCGAAAATATTTCTGATTTATGTCCAGCTTTCCAAAGGAGGAGAAAAGCCTCTCAAGGCAGGGTTGAGAATTGAGTTTGTCAGTCTCTGATCTCATCTTTCTGCTCTGCACCCCAAGGGTTTAAAATACAGCTAAAGATGATAACTATCTTTTATTCTTAAGAAAGTGGGCCTGGTACCCCTTTGAGCATTGAAAAACTAGAAAGGTTTGGTTAGTCCCCTGCATACCTGTTACAAACAAGTATCCGAAAAAAACAAAAAAACCCAAAAAACAAAAAACCCCACAAAACCTGCTGCAGAAAGCATGATTGGCAACCCCCCTGTTCATCTCCTACTAGGTCAAATGGGAATAACAGTATCTTTCCTAAATAACCTCCCAGGGCTGCTAAGAGGAAGATGCTGGGGCCACACGAGCCCCGTGGCCTACACAGCGCCCCTCTCCTGGACTCTCCGTGAGGAAGGAGGACGTACGTACCATATCCTTCTGCAGCTGGAGCCTTCTCTGAGTTCGCTTCTGGTTTTCTTTCACACTGCTATCCAGGTTTGCAAATTTTGAGGTTCCCTCCTAAGGAACAGAGCACAGGGAGACAAGAGTGAGGAGGAGGTTGCTCTGGAGAGAAGTGAAGGGGCATGTAGGCTGTGCACACGACCTCTGTGCGAGTCTGCAAAGTGCCAGGCCTCCAGCAGGCCCCCAGCTGTACTGAGCAAATCCTGAGCTGGCTGGTTGTGAGGGGTCTCTTAACATGAGGCCCTGTGGTCTCGGATTGTCCTGTCTCCCCTTCCTCTGCAAGGAGAGTGCCTAATTTGGTTATAAAATCAGTGGCTGCTCCAAGGCAGGCAATTCCTGGAATAGGACACCTTTACATGTCCCAAATTTCACTCAAAGGGATAACTATGAGCTGGAAATGAAGACCTCTTCCTCCCTACATTTTGCAATTTCTTGATCTTGGCCTGAAATGGATGTGCCGCCATTTTGTGAAAGAAAAGGGGCTCATTCTGTGGTATTTCTAAGCTAAGTGAAACTTTGGTACTGGAAGTTTTCTGAGGAAGTCCAGTTTCATGGGGCATCACCAATTCACAAAAGCTAGACTTCTGCATATTTTGCCCCCTCTCTCCAATCAGTCCTCCTCAGCTGCCCCCCAGGTTTGGAATTCTTAAGCTCTGTCCTTCCTCCTGGCTCCTTGGGACAGAAGGCCACCCTTTCTCTCCCCCTGTCTTCTGTGACAACAAACTCTACATAATGACTAATCGTGAATTTGCTGAATGAACACAAAAATGTTTTGGGCTTGCAGTTTTGGGGTTTTCATTTTCCAGGAACTGCATGAATGGAAGGCAAATTTCATAATTCAGTGGTGTATAACCTCTCTGTCGGTCGGTTTTCCCTGAGTTTATTATGTTGCCTTAGCCCGTGACCTTTCACTGCTACACAACTACATGAGCGCTCTTTTCCAGTGTCATGGCCTTGCTGATGGTGGCAAGGCACAAGTAGACTCTGTCATTAGCCAACCTTTACCGAGGTCCCAGGTATGCCACCAAGGGCGGACCCACAGTGACGTGTCATCTATTTCAGTTGTCCCTATTACAAGTGATAATAAGGAGCGACCATTCAATGATTTCCCACTTACAGACTTCCCTGGGGATGCATATTAGAAACCTGACATGTACAACTTATGTGCTACGTGGTTATGAGTCCTCCCAACGTCTTAAGAGTGAAAAATCGATTTGGTCTGACATGAATAGGAGTGCCCACCTCATTCTAATGTGTAGGTTCTTCTGTTCTTCTAGGTTCTTGATGATGCATAGAAATTATTGCAGATATATTAAATTCTTATTAAGGATTTCTGAAAAGTTAAAAGCCTTCAAAGAATCGACAAAGAAGGACCACCTCCTCATTAGTTGGAGAGAGAAAGAACTGAGAGGGGGGACTTACTGATTCCATGCCTTCATGATTTCATGCAAGTGAAATTCCATCCTTGGCTGTGGCACTTTTTAAAAAGACTGACTAGTGTCAATTCTTCCAAATAGAGTGTCAACTGAATATTCACTTATTTGCCACAGCCACTATTTTTCTTCCTTGGCCCCAAATCCCCGACTCTCTGTTATCTCGCAACACCAATCCCTCAAACCTTCTGGAAACTCTTCATGGACTCTTGTGATGGCAGCACTCTGGTTCTTTCCTTCTGCCTCTGATTGTTCATGCTCAGACTCTCTTCCTGTCCAAGTTATCTTCTTGCATCCTGGAACACTCACATCATTGGAAATGCTGCCCAATCCCGCAACCCTAATTGTCACCTATTTTTGGATGAGTTCTGAATCCCTCCATTTCCCTCCACAGCCTCCGACTCCTCTCCTCTTTCCTCTTGTCTTTCTATCTCTGTCATTCTCTTTCCTTCTTTCTAGTGCAAATTTCTCACCTGAGTCTCACCTTTTCTCTATCTCCATCTTTAGCAGAGTTCAGCTGCCCTCATTCATACTGTTCCTGGCCTCTGAGAGGTCATATAACATTAAACATATATCTCCACCAGAGTCAAAGTTCTGGAACTTTCTAACAGTCGTTTACATCAACTCAACCAGGGAGAATTCTTATCAAGAGTCACAGAACAAAGAAGATTTACTGATAGTCTGCTTTCCTGTTGTTTTGAAATCCATGGACTCTAAGATGCACCTGTTTAGAATTACCTAAGTTTCAGAAATCACAAAACTATGAGAAGTTTAAGATAATCTTTGAGAAGAAACAAATGCATATTTTTTCAACAGTTAAGAGGAAAGTCACAGCCAGGTGTGGTAGCTCATGCCTATAATCCCAGTACTTGAGAGGTTAAGACAGGAGGATCACAAGTTCAAAGCCTGCTTCATCAACTTAGTGAGACCATATTTCAAAATAAAAAATTAAATAGAGCTGGGGATGTAGCTCAGAAGTAAAATCCCCCTGGGTTTAATCCCCAGTATCCACCCCCCAAAAAAGGGAAAATCACAGATTTTTGCTAATTGTTATGTTGCCCGGGCCATAATATTATAAAAGTGGTGCATTACATTTACCCAGAAGTAGAAGATAAGTTATTTAAAACTAAGATTACCCAACTATAAGGTTGTATAAGTCTTGGAGTAACATATTAGAAACAGAGCCCAGTAGTTCTTTTGAGAACCTAAGTACCTTGATTTCATTTTTCAAAACTGTGCTGATAATTTACATCTAGAATTATATACTCCATATGAAGAATGATCAACAGAGATGACAGGACAGGGACTTTCATGCACATACGGACTGCCCAAAGCATTCCACTGTCACAAATGATAATGCACAGACCACATGAATTCATATCCAAGTTTTCAATTTCTTTGGGATTTGAGTCACATATAAAAAATTTAACTTAGAGTACTGAGGTAAACTTCTATATTCAAGACAGGTTTATGGGATCTTTAATGTCCTGATATAGCTTTGCTTCTAAGGTTTCCACCAGGCAATGAGCCACACAGTATTTAATTTATCTACCTTGGAAGGATGACTCAGGGCCATTGAGGGTTGAATGTGTGGCTCCACTTAGTCTAGCTTTGCATCAGGGGCAGGGAGACCACTAAGCTATCTCCTTCCAGCCAGATGGGTTTCCATTTAAAGTCTGCGAAGCCGGAGGGATGTGACCAGGGAGTAACACGATCTCAGCAATGGCTGTTGAGTGTGCAGTTGTCAGGTGGTCCAAATCCAAAGACAGACATCAGCAGAAACCACCCTGCTCAAACCATCCCTCTGAGAAAGGCCAGTGGTGGGCACACTGTTAAAGCCATGGGAATGATACACCCCACCAATCCATGCAGAAAAACCATAGTTTCTAAACATGTACAACATGTCATCCACTGCACTAGGCATTAAGGAGACAAAGTAAAAAAAAAAAAGACATATGCAATCCCTGCCTGGAAGAAGCTCACAGGCCAGTGGAGAGACAGGTTTAATCCACATGCAGGTCCTATAGCGCATGTAGCAAGTGCTAGGGCACAGGGTGAAATTCTCCTGGAAGGCATGTAAGGACATTTAATCAGATCTGAGGATGGGAGTCCACACAGAACCAGGAAAGATGGATAGAACTTAGGAGGAGGACAGTCATGAAGCCCGTAACAGGTGCCTTCACAGAAACGACTAATATGTGAGTTTTAGATTTGGGAGACTGGAAGAGTCATCAGCTGGATGCTTTTTCTCAGTGACTCCACCTCCCCTCAACTTTCATTCCTACTCCAGTGTCCTCCCTGACTCAAAAATGCGACGTATTATACTTTGTTCATTTTCAATTGTTAGGTACCATTTCTTTTATACAATAAAATTTTATAATTATATACAATTTACCAAACACTAAAAATACATTATGCTTCCCTAGTGCTTTTACATATTTTACTGTAACAAACTTCCAATCAATTCTGTGAGGTCAACAGATCCATTACCCCTATGGTCTCCAATTTACAGAAGAGGAGAATACAGACAAGGAGTCTCTCTTCTAATTGCCAGGTTCAGGGCTTCCCCCTGTGGCAGGACGTATCATACTACTTTGTAATTGCCTACTCTCCTACCTCCCCATGAGACTGTAATCCTCTTAAGATCAGAGATTTGAAGATCAATATGCACCTCCAATACCTAGCACATCATGAGTACTCAATTGATAGTTATTAAATTACCAATTTACCTCTTCTATGAAGTTGTACCTAACCTACCCTGTCCTCAGCTCTCAAGTGCTTAAAAGAAATAGCCTTATGCCAAAGTAATAAACGCACAGGTCTTAGAGGCTCACCGGGTTGGATTAACATTTTAGTGTGTTGTGGTTCAGATCATATGTTGAAGACTTGATCCCCACCACAGCAGTGTCCAGACATGGGGCCTCTGGGAAGTGTTTGGATCCCAAGGGCTCTAACTTCACCAATGGGTGAATCCACTGAAGGATCATGGCTGAGCAGACTGTTGGGAGGTGATGGGGCTGGCCGGAGGGAGCGCCTCGCTGAAGTGAGTGGTTCCTTGGGGCCATGCCCCTGCGGACTCTATCTTGTCCTTGGCCCTTTCTCGTTCTCTGTCTGCTTTCTAGCAGCCGTGAAGTGAGAATCTCTGCCCCATCAAGACACTCTGCCTCAACACCGGCCCACAGCAATGGAGCCAGGCAAGCGTGGACTGGACCTCTAGAACCGTACACCAAAACAAGAAAATCGACCTCTTCCTTTAAGTCAATTTTCTTGGTATTTTGTCACAGCAACAAAAAGCTGACTGACACATGGCTTTGCCACCTGCCAGATGTGTACTTTTAAGGCATGCTACTTCTCTCTCTAACCCTTAACTATCTGTAAAACGAGGATGATAAAAATCTACTTTATAGAAAGGCTCTGAAGATAGCATCTGGCCTACATTAGCTCCTCTCTGATGACTGTTCATAAGCTGTTATTTGTCATTATTTGAACACTGCTCAGTGTCTGTGCCTATCAACTATAGATGAACTCCTGGAGACCATGTTAGTCATCTGCATACATCTAAAGGTAAATTCAGGGCTTTTCAAATGTTAGACTCTAAACATATTTCTGGAGAAATAAAACAAGCCAGGCCATTCCTCTGCCTAGCATGCAGTTCAGCAATCACCACCTACTGGTGCTCAATAAATATCGCTGACCAAAAGATTGCACAATTTGGTCCAAATAAAGGATGTGGAATTGCAGGCCTGGCCCTGTCATTCTAGGAGTTGTTTTGCCAAGAAGGAATATTCCAAGGCCTCTCACCCACCCGACTGCCAGCACTTGGTATCTGCAGCATAGCTGGCTAAAGAAGTATACACATCAACTCAAGTTTCACAAGCTGATTGTATAACAGGGAAGCTAAGGAGGTAGAAGGAGAGAGCTGAACTGGACTTTGAACTTTCTCAGCCACAAGTTTCCCAGATTCTGTAGAAAAGACAAAAATTCTGCCTGCCTGCCCAGGAGACTGAAGGAATGTCCCTGGGATGGATTCCAGAGCCACCGACAGTGCTACGTGTACCCTGAACATGAGCCTCACCTTCATCAGGAGCTCCCGGCTGGTCAGATGGTTGTTATGGTCTGAGAAGATATCTGAGAGTTCCTCAAACATCAGCATTCTGTCCCTAGGAAGGAGAAAGAAACATTAACAATAAAGATTGTAAAAACTGACAGCTTTGGCCTAGCTTTCCTCAATACCTACAACTTATGGAAGTCTTTTGTTTGTTTGTTTATTTCTTTTGTGGTACTGAGGATTGAACCCAGGGGCATTCTACTTCCAAGATACACCCCTAGCCCTATTTTACTATTTTATTTTTGTTTGTTTGTTTTTGTTCTGTTTTGAAACAGGGTCTTCCTAGGTTGCTGAAAGCCTTACTAAGTTGCTAGAGCTAATCTCGAATCTGTGATCCTCCTGTCGCAGTCTCCCAAGTTCTGGGTTATAAGCACGTGCCACCATAACTAACTGGAAGATTGTTTTGATCTCAAAATTGGTAGGTAATATGAACACAGATGAAGCCAACATTTTCTTTAATTTCTTTCATGCAGAGTGGCTTCTACGTGTATGAAGAGAGGAATATTTTCTTACCAGGCACGTTAGAATCATACAAAAGGATTATTCGACCAGGGCATCAAGTAGTCAACTGGGATATCTTCTCTTCCTTGAGTTTAAAAAAAAAAAAATCTATCTTCACAACACACACAGAGCCCAATGGCACCTGAGAGCTCATCTTGGCCAGAACCCTAACTTTAGATAGGGGTTTGCCCAAGTTTCCACTAGTGACTGTTGAGGGTCTTAGGGACAGAACTGAAATCTCAGGCCAGAATTCTCACAGGCAGAGTCAGAGGGAAACAGTGGAACACAGGTCGAATTGGCAGTGAGTGGCTGGCGTTGAGGGTGGGTTCAAATCTCAACTCCGTCCATCACTTGCTGTGTGATCTTGGACAAGCTACTTAGCGTTCCTAGCTTCAGCTTTCCCATCTGTAAGGTGCAAATGCTGCGGCTCCCTTATAGACTGCTGAGAGGTAAAGCCCCTGTCCTGCCCCGCCCCTGTCTGGTACATGGCCTCCACAGCCTCCTGGTGTCTCTCCACGGGCCCATCCAGGGCTACCGAGGCGATGATTCTGAAGGCAAAGGATTATTAGGGGCCAGATCCTTACATATTACAATGTGTTTATTATCATGAAAGAGTCATTATTAAGAACTTATTTGTACCACAATGAGTATGATATTACTCTTATAATAAAATTATTCAAAGCTGTTTATATTTTGGAGACAATAATTAAGAACTTAATTACATGTGGCCCCAATAAGGAGAAATAAGTAGGTATCCTCCCTGTCATATGAAAGTTAGAAATTGAAAGGATTGTGGGCAAAGTGAAAATCAAATAAAATATCTTGACTTCAGCAATAGAGAAGGTACAAAGCAAGCCGGGGGGTCTTCTCTCAGGATCCCCGACACTCCAGCATCCCAACTACATCAACCAACTAAGACACAAACCAGATATGCTGGGTGGGATTCAGCTTTAAGGATGTTTTTGTCTGTTCGTTTTTGAAAAGTGGCTCAAAAAGCCAGCCCAAGAATAGACTTCCTCATACATACACAACCACATAGACTTTGAAACAAATCCACCATACTTTTACTTGTGTTTTAGCCTCAAACATGGTATAGAAAAAAATCTTAGGCTGGCTAGGTGACTTTCCACAATGTCCTATTAGACAATCACACACACAAAAAAAATCAACAAAATTACATTTCTTTGCAATCAGACAAAGTCTCGCTTCAGTACCAGACCATCTCTTTGTTTGGGGTGCTTGTTTGTTTGTTTGTTTGTTTGTTTGTTTTTGTGGTTCTAGGGATTTAACCCAGCATCATTCTACCTCTGAGCTACACCCCTATTTTTTATTTTGAAACAAGGTCTCACTAAGTTATAGAGGGCCTCACTAAGTAGCTGAGGCTGGCTATGAACCTGCGATCCTCGATCCTCCTATCTCAGCCTCCCAAGTACTGGGACCCATCATCCCTTGGCTTTTGATACCACAGTTGGTTGGGAAGCGGTGATGAGAGGAGGGAGAGGTGATTGGACAGGTGCAGGGCAACACCGCGTGCCTGATTCTCTGCTCATACTGCACCGGGGACTAATAGCTAATGATTTGATATGACACAGATCTTTCCTAAAATACATGTGCAGAGTAAAATCAATCAATGAATCTCTTTCACATAGTCAACTCATTATTGAAAACAATGAAGAGGAGCTGGGCATGGTGGCTCCTGTGACTAATCCTAATACTTAGGAGGTTGAGACAGGAGAATCTAGATTTCAGGCCAGCTTCAGTGACTTAGACCCTGTTTCAAAATAAAAAAAATTAAATAGGGCTGGGGGTGTGGTTTGAGGGTAGAATTGAACTAGGTTCAATCCTCAGTATAAAATAAATAAATAAATAAATAGGAGAAATAACCCAAGAAAACGGTGGTAATTGAGAAAATTGCATTGGACTTTGAAAGGTCTATTGCCAGTTTTTCTCCTGATAGGTAATGGTGTCATAAACGAAGCATGAACTTTGGAGTCCACGTGGCTGTGGCTTCTATAATTCTGTAACATGAAGCATTAAGATCATCTGCTTCAATTTTTTTCCTCTTATCTATCAAAGAATCACCTTATAAATAATGTGACTTCTCTCAAGAAGACCATCCCCTGGATGAAAAAATGAGCTCATGAGTAAGCCTGAGTCCTCCCACACTCATGTCCCAGCACAAATTTATGGAACTGTTTTCCAGTGGGGAGCTCTTGCAAGTTTGAATGGCATCAGTACCTTAGCGCTTAATCAGCTCTGAGTGAACTGATAAAACTGACCTGGATCTTCTACTCTGAGGACAAACCAGCAGGGTAGTCCCGGCTGAGGAGTCAGCTGGCCTCCCTCCTAGCCAAGACTGATTATACTACACAATATAGGCTACAGAGTCTACACATTCTTCCCTGATACGGCCTGATGCCCTGACTAGTTCACACTTGGGAAGGTTTGGATGTAGCTGGCCTAGTTGGTACCCATGACACAAGCTCCAGCCTCTAAACCTAGACTGCGGTGAGACTAGAACTGCCGCCCCTGCCTTCCCTCCCTTGCCAAAAGGCCGCTGGTCTACGAGTGATGTTCTGGAAGTAGCAATAGAGAAATCATAAGGGAACTGTCAATTTTCCAAAAGTTATACTGAGAAATATGAAACAAAACAAAAAAAAAACACAAAACCCCAGCATAGAATGTGGCCAGTTAATTATTTCAGGCAGGTACCTAGGAAAGTACACTTACGAGTTTTTTTCTTTTTTCTTTTATTGGTACATTATAGTCTCACATCATAGTGTAATTCATGATAGTGGCATACATGCACATGGCACTTGGTGAGCTTTCCCTCGGCCACTTATAAATTTTCAACATGGCTATGATGGCTTCTAATATGCTGAAGCAGAAGTAGACTAAAGAGTTTCCTGTTAAGATCACAGGTTCACAGCCAGCCTTAGCAACTCAGCAAGGCCCTCTGCAACATAGCAAGACCTTGTTTCGAAAAATAAAATAGAGCTGGGAGCGTAGCTCAGAGGTAGAATGTACCTGAGTTCCATCCCCAGTACCACAAAATAAATAAATAAATAAATAAATAAATAAACAAACAAACTAACTAATTAATTAATTCCTGTTAGGCATCAAGACTCAATGCCCTCACTACACATATTATTTCTCACAGTCTGGAATAGCTTCGGCCTTTGGAATGAGTCTGAAACATGACCAGAAGGTAAATCACTGTAACTTCATCACACCACAACTTGACTCCTCAAAATCCAGATATTAGCACATCCTTCCAATCATCCCCAAAGCCAATCATCTTGGCTTTGGTGCACTTGGGAGAATGAGTTTGACTTCTGCCGCAGTCCAGCCTCAAAACTCGTGAATGATTACGTGTAAAATGCACCCTGCCCAGAACAGAGGATGTCAGTGTGTTCTTCTTATCATAAAATATAAGCTTTGAAGGTAAGGACCCTTCCAAGGATAGAGAAACTAATCACCAGTCAGAGACAAGGAGAGCAGACCCCGGGGAACGGGGAACTTACTTTGGGACGGCCGCCCAGGTCTTTTTCAACCGATAGATGGAATTCGACTGCAGTGCGGAAACGATGGCCCTCAAGGAGGAGAAATTCTTCAGGATTCTACATTCCTGTAAGGGGAGTGATTAAGACATAAAGGCATTGAAATATCAATATTGCAGTGGGTCTGTGGTTTCCTGTTCTAGAGGTATCGCAGCTGCTAGGAATTCTTACCACTAAATAGGCAGCTGAATAAATACTAGACATCAAAAAGTGGCTCCTTCCTCCCACCCCGGTCACCAAAACACTTTATAGATTTTGGCACTGTCTGCTTGTTTTTTTCTCCCTTTAATATATTTTCGCGTTGTTGTTACAGTTTTATAGCTTCCAGCTTCCCCAGTAAAAACGCGAATGGAGGTGAGTGTACAGAGCTCTGCTAGAGAAAGCAACATTCTTCTGCTGAGAGTACACACATGCCCTAAAAATGCACAAGAAGGACCTCTGTATCCTGCAGACCCACAAGGGGAACCGGGCAGCAGCCACCTCGAGCTCAGATGGTATCAAACATCTCCTGAGCAACCCTTGTCCTGAGAGGTGTATATAACTTGGCAATAAAAATTCACCACAAGCTGAACTTTGGCTTTTATGTTCTTAGCCAAGAGGGAATATTTTTATACACATTCATTTGGTTTCCAATTGGCTTGTCCCACAATCATAAACATTCAGAAACACCTTGGTACTTCAATGCTTCCAAAATAACTTGGGCTTTTAAAATAAGATTCATTTTGGCAGTGTTTTAAAACAAAATGGAAGGAGAACAGGAAACACTCTGGATGTCATTTACTGGGTTAAGGAGAAAAGGCGCTGTGCTGAGACTTAAGTAACTCTAAGGAGCCAAGCCTGGAATACCAGCAGCCAGTGAGCCTGAGGTCCCGCTCAGTGAGCAGCGGGGGCAGCAGAAGCATCAGGTAGAGGGTCCCATTCGTGGCTGTCCTGGGAAGGTGACAATGTGGGGAGAGGACTATGCCTGTGTCAAAAGAGATGCTTCATACACAGGCACGTGGGAATGCAAAGTGCCCTCATTCACTATCGAGTGCCGGTGTGAGTATGTGTTTGGCTCTGTAAAGAACATCTGGGGCAAGAGGCCCCAGGATGGTTGGGCATAAATGCAAACAGCTCCAAGGATCAAGTCATGAAGTAATGTTCACCCTGACCAGGAAGGCCAACAGCATTCTCCAATTTAGCATGCCCAAATCTAGCTAGTGAAAACTAGGCCAAAAAAACCCTCAAACATTTTCTTTAGGGTAAATGCCAATGTATTTTATAAAAGTCATGTCCGCCCTTTTTAAATACCTCAATGCCCCCCCCCCCACAAACAAAAGGAAGGAAGGAAGGAAAGAAAGAAAGGAGAGAGAGAGAGAGAGAGAGAGAGAGAGAGAGAGAGAGAGAGAGAAGAAAGGAAAGGAAAGGAAAGGAAAGGAAAGGAAAGGAAAGGAAAGGAAAGGAAAGGAAAGGAAAGGAAAGGAAAGGAAAGGAAAGGAAAGGAAAGGAAAGGAAAGGAAAGGAAAGGAAAGGAAAGGAAAGGAAAGGAAAGGAAAGGAAAGGAAAGGAAAGGAAAAGAAAGACAACAGACTAAATCTGATTTGCAGTATGGAAAACAATCTTATGAGAGCATGGTTCAACAAAGGTTCAGGACCCAAAAGTTATGTTCTAAAAATCAGGAAACTTGCAATAAATAAGAAACTCAGGCACAGACATATCATGCAAATTATAATAAACATATGGAACACATTATCTGAAAGAGGTTTGAACCAAAGGTTTAAAGGAGTACAAAAGGCATCTGGTCCCATTTCTAGAAAAGGAGGTATCTTCCAGATGATGTGATGTAAAAGTAAAAATGCAGCCTAAAGGCCAGTCCAAAAAATATATAGTAATATTAGGTCAGAAATATTTTCTGCACATAAAATTATCATTTTTGAACATCTTTTTAATGGAAATTGACTGTGACAGATGCAGGAAAAGTAAAATAAATCTTGGCAGGAAGCCACCTGTGAGTTTCATTATTTTATTAAGTTACCCTACACAATTTCAAGACATAACATAACAGACTTAATATTAGAGAATTATATCACCAAAGGTAAGGAACCTTGATTTTTGTGTGTGTGTGTGTGCATATGCTATGAGATTTGGAATATAACTCAAATTATTCAAATGATACTTTTTATTATCATATACATTCGTGATTTATATTAAATTTGGGCCACAAGTCACTGTTTGAACCATACTGCGTCATACACACAGATGCTATATTCTTGCTATAAACTTTGTAAGTAGTGGAATGAATTGGGTCACGCAGACTATTTGCTTTGGAGATATATAGGGTATTATAAATGCATTTATGACATAAAACATTTCTTTATCATTAAAAGAAAGAAAAAAATCAATGCTAATATCACACTCTATCAGAACATCTTTTATAGTTATTTGTTGAGAAATAAGCTCAATTTAGAATAGGAGAAATGTAAGTTGCTTATGCAACGTATATTCTTTGCTTCTTATTCGCTTTTTTCATATACTAAAAAGTCTGTAATAACTGACCACCTAAAGACTCAAAGCAAGGCAAATTCTCCAGCACAATTACATCCTTGTTCTTTAATCAAAACCAGCAAAAGAGAAAGTGAAAGACAGACATTGTGCCCTACAGACAAGGACTCAAGGAAATAGATACCAAATGGGCTATAAAGCAAATGGGCTTTGGTTGAGAGCTGACCCATATAGCATAGAACACAAACTAAAAAGATATTTACATAATGATTACTTTTCAAAATCAGTTTTTGCTGATATAATTTTTTCAGCCTAGAAAAAAATTAAAAACGTTTAATCAAGTGCTCAAAATCCTATCATTCAAAGCTAAATTCAAACACACCTCATCTATTAAGTCTTCCTTGATCACTCTTATCAGGGATTTCTCCCTCTTCTACTTTTATAGTGCTTACATGGCTGACTCATCTACTGCCCAAGCTGAGATTGTTCAATCACATTCCATCCTATTATGCCCCTAAAGTATATAATGTTTTAGCTTATGCACATTAGGAGCTCACAAAATACATGACCGACTAATTAAATATTGCCATTTCTCAGTCATGACATAGAGGTTGGTAAATGAAGGTCATATAGTCTGTAAACAGTTGACCCACAAGATTAGACCCTGACCCTCAGTAGAATGTAATTCAGGTCTAGGTACAGACTATTGCCTTCCAACGTGAGTTCTGAAGTAAGACCCTTAGAAAGGCACCAGATTAATAGATCTGTGTGTCTCAGTCCTTTAGAAAAGAGAATCAGGACAGTGAGGAGGTAACAGTTCTTCAAGTCTATAGGATATGCACTGGAAGGGTGCCTGAGAAGTT
Source organism: Graphiurus murinus (assembly GCA_004027655.1). Taxonomy (NCBI): domain Eukaryota; kingdom Metazoa; phylum Chordata; class Mammalia; order Rodentia; family Gliridae; genus Graphiurus; species Graphiurus murinus. The sequence goes on along the minus strand of PVLC010010578.1, from coordinate 392 downwards.
ATTCTCAGATGAAGATCAGTGTGTTTAGCACATAGACCATGAGCTATATTTACTGAACATGGGGCAGAGATCCAGAGACAAAGGAAAAAGTAGATAGACCATCTCACCCTGGAGAAGCTGCAGTGTGGGGGGACCATGAAGGGAAAGAAGTAAGCAAAGGCCTTTTTTGGGTTTTTTTTTGTTTTTTTTTGGGTTTTTTTTGCGGTACTAGGGATTGAACTCAGGGGCATTCTACCTCCGAGCTATACCCCCAGCCCTATTTTTTATTCTTTATTTTGAAACCGAGTCTCACTAAGTTGCGGAGTGCCTCACTAGGTAGCTGAGGCTGGCTGCGAACCCGGATCCTCCGGTCTCAGCCTCCCGAATGCTGGGATTACAAGCGTGCGCCACCA
>PVLC010010577.1:0-49931 GCA_004027655.1 Graphiurus murinus | reverse complement strand
TTTACTGGTTAGTTCTTCTTTGTAGTTAATCTCTTTAAGCAGTTTCTCTAGTGCTGGTTTGGAAGACAAAAATTCCTTCAGTTTCTGTTTATCATGGAAGGTTTTTATATCCCCGTCAATTTTAAGAGAGAGCTTCGCTGGGTATGAGAATCTTGGCTGCAAGTTATTTTCTTTCAGGGTTTGGAATATGTTACTCCAGCCTCTCCTGGCTTTCATGACTTGATTCGGGAGGTCTGGAGTGATTCTAATTGGTTTGCCTCTAAATGTCACTTGGCCTTTTACTTTCGTTGCCTTTAAGATTCTCTCCTTTGCCTCTACATTGGTCAATTTGATTACTATGTGGCGTGGTGAACCTCTTCTCTGGTCTTGTCTTGAGGGAGTTCTGTATGTTTCCTGAACCTGTGTGTCGACTTCTCTTTCTATGTTTGGAAAATTCTCTGTTATTATTTCTTTGAAGAGATTGTTTATTCCATAAGTTTCCACTTCTAATCCCTCTTCTATGCCTATTATTCTTAGGTTAGCTCTTTTAAAATTGGCCCAGATCTCTTCGATGTCCAATTCATTTTGTCGTATTTTTTTTTCTAAGTTATGTACTATAGATTCGTTTTTAGTTTGGTCATCCTCTAAGAGTGATATTCTATTTTCCATGTCATCTAATCTGCTGTTTATAGTTTGAATTGATGCCTTCATTTCGATTATTTCATCTTTTACTTCCTTCAATGCTTCTCTTTGGTTTCTTTTAAGGTCTTTGAATTCTCAGGTCTTGTCTTATTAAAAAAAAGAGGGAGTAACATGCCTCTATGTTTATTCAAAATTAAAAGCAGCATTTGCTTTCATTCAATATTTTCCTTTAACTTCAATAATACCCATCTACTCCCACCCTACCTCATGATTAGAGAATGCTGTCCATCTTTTGCCCATTATGCCGACCCAGCTTCTATGCAGTCATTCTCAGGGATTCAAAACAACCTACATTTTAGGTGCTAGTTTGTAAATATCTGTTTTACTATGTTGATTAGGAAATAATGTCAAGAAATGAATGTTTGGGCATGCAATAAATATTTGAGCAAGAAATAAATGATGACTAATAAAAAAAATTGGGGAGACAAGTTATTTCCCCTATACATCAGAGATAAATATTAGGTAGTAAAATTATATTTTTAAAAAGTGTTTTTCATAGAAACCAATTCTAGAAAGCAGAATGGCACATGCGTGGCACACCTAGGGAAGCCAGTCCCCTGGCGCCAGAGTTTGAGGCATCAGCATGTATTTCCTCACTTGGCAAAATTGGCAGAGATGCCTGCCTCCAAAAGGCCCCCTAAATTAGACAATGTGGATATGACTAGTGAAGCAGAATGGACTAAAGATGTGAGGGTTTATTTTCTAAGTATTGTATAAGCCTGGCTTCTTATTCATTAAGAAAAGGAGGTCCTTGCCCTGCTGATCTAATGATGATGGATGAATTTTCTACCAGCCTAATACTAATCAAGGTTGAATTTAAATTGGGATGTTTCTTGTATACTTGAATTGGTAGTTATAATGTTCTATCAATTTCAATAGTGATAAAAAGTTACCAATATAAAAACTGATAATATATTTCTAGGAAGCAAAATGGTAGTAATAATTTAGTACGGGTAGAAATACCAATCAAATTTAAATGTTACCTTTTATTAACAAATACAACTTACTAGAATTTCTTTTAATTGATTATTTAAGTCTCAGGTAGATATGAAAGAAAATGTAACGCATCATTCCCAAACCCAATTAGTTTGTTCTTACTCTTTGCAGTCAATTTTGCTAGGGTTTGAGATGCAGAAACTTGAGTATTTTGTTCTATGGAAGGCAGGTCTATGATAGTGGCTAAGAGTGAAAGAGCACATTATCAAGAGAAAATAGGTTGTTGAAACAAATGGCACTTGGAGTTTACAAGAGAAACTCATGTTTTAAAGTTGGGGTAGTCAGAGAAAGTTTAGGGAAAAGAACATAATATATAGCATTTCCCCCAAACAGAACTCATCATCTCCAAGCTGAAGGCTCCATGAGACTGAGAACTTGATGTGGTTTGTTCCTCATTACACCCTCAAGCTCATCCACCATATGTAAACAGATTAGGCACTGAGTAAAATTCTGTTGAATGAATGATTGAAAAACAGTATTTAAACTCAAAGATAAATACGCAAAGAAGAGCAAGAACATTACTGAGAAGGCAAATTGTTTAAGAAGGAAGAGATTGAACTGTGTATACTGTTTGTTTCTAATGATCAATGAGAAACAATTTAAATGTTTTAGAGAGGATTACCAGGACAGTTGGAAGATAAAATTAGAGGAGTATGTAGGGTCAAAGTGTGGAAAGCCTTAAATGCCTGGCTACAAAACCTGAGCCATTTTTTTCCATAAGAAAAAAAAAATGTTTCCATAGGGAACTTTAAAAGTGAAAATGAATTTAAAATAGTACAAACATTTCCAAGAAATTAACAATGAAGTGATATAATAAAGATTCTACATATAGAATCTTTATAAAGGACATCATCAAATAAGCATAATTAAATTAGTAAGGGAGGGAGTGTATACAGCTAAAACACAATGTAACTGCATAAAGAAATATGCATAAGTTAATCAGCTGATAGGAGTTGAATACACCTTTAATATGTAATAATATGTTGAACTCAACTGAGATACAAAAATATGTAGCAAAAGAAATAAGTAAGAATATAAGCCAGGCATGGTGGCCCACACTTGTAATCCCAGCATTTGGGAGGCAGAGACTGGAGGATCTGGGTTCAAGGCCAGCCTCAGCTGCTTAGTGTGAGGCCCTCTGCAACTTAATGAGACCCTGTTTCAAAATAAAGAATAAAAAATAGGGCCGGGGGTGTAGCTCGGAGGCAGAATGCCCCCGGGTTCCATCCCCAGTACCGAAAAAAAAAAAAAAAGAATATATACAGCCCAAATTTTACTGTGGATAACAATAATGTTCAAGCTACTCAGTGGAATCCCATTTTAATACTAAAAGCATCTAAGAACCATTCCTTGATATAATACCAATAGTCCTGTTTACGATTACCTTCTTTGACAGATGAAATTTAGTAAGAGAGTCAAAGATTATGTCTTTCTAATACTTTTAATGCACATTTACAAAGTGAAGTATGTTTTAGATTCATCAGAAAAGAACATTTCAGCTCTGGATAAAAAACACATGTTCAGCAATTTTTTAAGACATCAGTAGAAAATGATAAGTAAACAACACTGACAGAAGGCAGATATATTCACAGTTCCCATTTTCTTCTGTCATGCTGACAATAATTTTAATCTCTATCGGTTAATTAGGCAGATGGATCTTAGAGGCAGGTGACACAGTCAAAATACAGTGTATCATCTCCTAAAATAAAAATTTGAAAGGTTCAACCAGAGGTCATACCACAGGTCAGGATAAGCCCATTGCTTTGATCACAAAGCCCAAAGCTTTCATGGCACAATGACAAGGATTGGTTGTGACCACACATATGCTTTAGTTTTCTTCATTAAGAAAACTGATATGATTGGACTTTGCAGTCAGGCTCTATGACGCTCCCTTTATTAGTCACCAGTTCTAGTCACAGTTTTACATCACTTCAAAATATATGGGAAAGCATGCCACATATTAATCTATTCAGATAAAGAAGTAAGATAATCAAAACCAAAATAAAAATAGAGATGCTACTTCAGAGTAAAAGTCAAATGTTATTTTCTTCACACTAAAATATGAAGTCCTAACAATTCAAATGTGACAGCAAGGTAACTAACTTAAGATGACTGTTCTGGGGACATTGATAGTTAAAAAGACATAAAAGGAAAATCTTAGATTTTCACTGCTGGAAAAATAATATTTTATGAAAGAAAACTATTCCAAAGAATCTCTCTTAACGAGAAAAAAAGAATTGGATGAATAACATGCTTTGAAAATTAATGTTAATGTCCTGATATATTTCAACTTGGAACTTTTATTTTGTTGGCCCATAAATAACAAAAAGTTTCTTAAAAATTAACTAGAGTCAAATACATTGATTGCATTTATAATCATCATTATAAATGAACTGTGTATCTAAAAGTTTTCAAATTAAAGTTTATACTTAGTTTCTCCTTATTTAGTATAAGATGCTCTCCTTCCATAATAGATAAAATTCTATTCTTCCTCAATATAAAAAGCATAAGTTTTAAATTGAAGAAAAATAATCTGTAATCTTTCTAGACAGACCCAATAAACATTGTGACTATAAATATTATAAAACTATTCTTGCAAATGCATTAAAATAAAGAAAAATCATTGATTACAAATCAATAGATAATAGATAATGTGTTTCAATCTGATATAGTGGAAAGAGTAAGTGGGCTTGAGTCTTGTTTACTCAATTTACTCTGACATGCCCGTAATTTAATTTTTGTGACCCTCTACTCACCTCAATTGTCTTTTCTAAAACACAGGGCTGTTGTGAGGCTCATGCAAGCTAACACAGAATTCTCTATACACATAAAATACTATCATTATTATTAATATGATCCCTGTATTACAAACTTGACTTACAAATTCTTAAACCCAAGAGGTTCTTCACTGAATTATGCATTATAAAATCCCCTAACATAATTCTAAGAATAGTTAACAAAATTTACTTATAAAAATAAATATGTCCACAAAAATATTTGAGATCTAATAATTCTTCCTAAATCACCAGCACCTTTAAAACAAATTCATTATTTTTATTAGTAATGACAGTAGGGCTTAAAGTGTCTCATTTTATGATAAATACCCTCAATAGTTTATAGTTCTCCCCTGCTTTCAACACATTTTTCACTTTCATATTTGGGCCAGACATCTTCATTGGGCCTTCTGCTGTTCTAGGCCCCAATTCAGAAAAGACAATTAGCATTAATAATGCAAACAAAGGGTCAGTTTTAACAGGAATAGAGGAGGCACAGGTACAATGCCCACCTGAAATCCTTTGTGGAACAAGTTATGTGTGTGTGTGTGTGTGTGTGTGTGTGTGTGTGTGTGTGTGTGTATGAGTGTGTGCACAGGTTCATCATTTAACCTACTGATATATGAAGAAGAAAAGGACTAAAGAGGTGTGGATAAATTAACAAATCTGCCAATTTATGTACAAAACCAAGGATGAGCAGATACAGTTCAGTTAAGAGTGTGAGTATTTTACAATACTAAGAAAGAGGTGAGACATTGAGCTCACTTACATGGGTGTGAATGTGAAAGGAGAGAGTGACAGAAAAAGAGAGGATGGCACAAAATTAAGAAAGAAAAAGAGGAAAAAAGGGAGGGAGTATGAGAGAGAAAAGAAGGAATGGAGGAAGGGACATATAAACCAGAAATGTGCAAATGATATATGAGCAAGGATTGCACAATGTCTTTTAGCATTAAAAAAATTCTAAATTATTAAAATATGTCTGAAAATAGGAAGAACTGATGAAAATACTTCTTATGAAGAATATATAATTACAACATAGTCGAAGTCTAAACTTTTAAAGATTCATTACGAAATGTATTTCCAGAAATTTATTCTCTTAAGTGTAGCTAAACACTTTCTTATAAATGGGCCTAACATCGATGCTATCAGCATCCATGGAATGTATTAACATGGTAAAAGATGTGCTGCTACGGGGAAAATGGAACCTAATTTATCTTCAGATTGCAGACCCCTGGGATCTCAGAGGTAGTAGAGGGCAAGTCAAAGGTCTCGTGTTTTACAAATCTCACAAGACACAAATAAAACTATTCTATGATCACTTCCATTCTGTATTATTATTTAGCATACATATGTAGAAATAAATCTTTTAACAGTTAACTTCTGCAGCTAAAATTAATTCATGTAATATTACTGCATGTAATTTATTTTAAAATATTATTTAGTAATCACTAAGGATTTAATTGTATTCTATTTACTTAACTATAAGTATAAAATCAATTAACTGTCCTACTAATTTCATAAAAATATAAATTTTAAATTCACTACTAACAACACATACTTATAAAAATAGACTATAAATGGATTATCTAAGATATAACCACTCATGTGATATCCACATGGAGGTTTTTAAAGTTCTCAGAGTAAGAAGTCACTCTGTATTAATTGTAAAAATGTAGAAAATTGCATCATTAACGACTATTGGTTAGCATATAATTTGCAGGTACCAGCTCTCTTGTGGGCAGAAAACTCCAACCCCCCAGATAAGTTGTTATTAGTGAAGCACACATCCACTTGCTTTTGCTGGAAGATACTTTCCTATTTCTCCTCAAACTCTGTCTTTCACAGGATCTTAAGTAGAAAATATTTTTGTCTTCTGGTCCCTACAGAAAACCAAATGCAGAATCCTGGAGCCTTTGACTTATCTCTTGAATCCGTCTTCTCATCTTCTGAACCACTTGAGGTCTTTCCATGAAACTAACTCAAACAGCCTCCAGCTCTTTACCTTTAGCTTTCATCCTCTCTCCCTTATATCTGCTTCCCATTTTCTGCCAGAGCACTTTCTTTTGTAACATAAAGTATTACTGTATACTCTTACTCAAAAATCTTAAGTGGACCCTCACTGCTGTACAGCAAGATATAGCAGACCACAGCCAACAGACCAAATAGGACTTGATGCTTGTCTCGGTAAATGAAGTTTTACTGGGACACAGTCACACTCATATGTCTACACGCTGCTCACAGCTGCTGTTGTGCTACAATGGTAGAGTTGAGGAGCCATGAGATTGCATGGATTAATTACAAAGCCAAAAATATTTATTATTTAGCTGCTTACTGAAATTTTTGCTGAACTGGCCTATGGAACTAAGCCAAATATCTTTAAACAGTTACTGAAGGTCTTCATCTTAGACCCAATTGCCTTTCAGTATCTTTCCTTTTCAAAGTTTCCTACACCAAAGGACATAAGACTAATTAGCAGACCAATATGCATTCCCCAATGTGCCCAGCATTTTCTCTGAACTTGGTTCATGTCACTTCCCTTATCCCGAATACTCTCCCTCATTTCATCAAATCATTAATTTAATAAATATTTAATTTAAAGCCTACTATGTTCCAAGCACTCTTCTAAGCTCTAGGGACAGACCAATGAGCAAAACAGTCCCAAATTCATCCTCTCATGGAGCTCAAGTTTCAGCAAGATAAAACATAATAAATAAATCAATAAGTCTAATACATGTGCATCTGATGGTGAGTGACATGAAGAAAAATGAGGCCGGAAGTAAAAGTGCATGGATGAGGAACACCATTCTAAATGGGAAAGAAAGAAAGCTGTACTGAGAAAAGGATTTTGTTTTTCTTCTTTTTCCTTTCTATCCTGAGGATTGAACCCAGGGCCACTCTACCACGGAGCTACATCCCCAGCCCTTTTTATTCTGTTTTGAGACAGAGTCTCACTAAGTTGCCTAGGCTAGCCTCCAACTTGTGATCCTCCCGCCTCAGCCTCCTGAATTACTGGGATTACAGATGGGTGCCACCATGCCATGCCAGGCAAGAAGGGGACATTTGTGCAAAGAGCTGAAAAGAGTGAAGAATGAATCCAGAAGGATATCTGGAAAACATTTCTCAGGTGAAAGTAAAGTAAAAGCAAAGGCACTAGGGTGAGAAGGCATGTGGAGTACTTCAAGAGTACCAAGGAGGCCCTATGTGGCTGAGAACTGAGTAACAAAGGCAAACAGAAAAGGAAGTCAACAGGTAGTAGGATTTTGGAGCAGCAGTAGGTTGTATAGGCTCTTCCATTTACAATATCAAATGGAAAAGCATTTACTAACACAAGAAGACTGCAGAGTAAGCTGGAAGGAATGAAGATAAGGAATCTGGTCCTGAACATGTTAAATTTATGACACATCTTATGTACTTAAAAAGAAATGTTGAGGAGGGAGTCAGATATCAGAAGAAATGTACAGGCAGAGGCATAAATTTGGGAGGTTTGTTAAATCCCCTTGCATCCTTTAAGATCTGTGCCCTAACAAAAATGTGCTCTTTCTTCTGTGTTCTCTACACACATGCTGAAGTCAGATTTAATCTCTTTCCTCCTCTCTCACCTTAAAAAACCAATCACCATGGTCTATCTAACAGTCACCTTCTAAGTATGGCTAAAGCTACCCACATGGCTGTAGCCGCCATTGCCTCTCGCCTGATCAACAGCTTGTCAACGGCTTCCACTCTTGTCTATAATGTACTGCACGTATCAACACCCATTACATTGTTTCTTAAAACCACATCTATGCATGCAACTCCTCTGCTTCAAGTCCAGCCAGTGTCTCCTCATTATGGGCAGAAAAAAAGTATAATGTTCCTCACCATTGGCTCTGGGTGTCCTCCTTCCCATCCCTTCCTTTTAGATGCCCCATCAATTGCTGGGTCTTATTTTATTTTTAGATTCTCCTCTAGTGCAAAAGCTCATTGAAGGCAAGAGCTGTATTATCGCTGGTACTTATCACAATCAGGGCCCAAAGTGGATAAATAGAACTTTTAAAAACATAAAAAGTAGAAGTTGGGCATGGTGGCACACGCTTGTAATCCCAGTACTTGGGAGGCTGAGACCGGAGGATCCAGGTTCTCGGCCAGCCTCAGCTAGTTAGTGAGGCACTCCGCAACTTAGACCCTGTTTCAAAATAAAGTATAAAAAATAGGACTGAGGGTGTAGCTCAGAGGTAAAATTCCCCTGGGTTAAATCTGCAGGACCACACACACACACACACACACACACACACACACACACACACACACACAAACATTTAAAAAGTAAATGCTATCTGAAGATTCTTCCAAACTTTTTACTCTAGTTTTACTCATAGCATAGGTGATAGTTTAGTAAGAAATTATACTAAATTCTAGGCTTTTGGAAAAATATCATTCTCCAATAATTTCCATTTTACATTTATTTATTTATTTATTTATTTGTTTGTTTATTTTTATGCTGGGAATTGAACCTAGGGCATTCTACCTCTGAGTTACCACCTCAGCCCTTTTTAATTTGAAACAAGGTCTCCCTAAATTGCTGATTGTTTCCTTAAATTGCAGAGGCTGACCTCGAACCTGCAACCTCATGTCGGCCTCCTAAGTACTGGGATTATAGGTATGCACCATCACACCTGACTATAATCTCCACTTCAGACCCATTTACTACTGCCTCCATTCCAAAGTAAAGAGCCAGAGTGACCTTTGTGACTCCTTCCACTCTCTGAGCCTGATAAGCATTTCTACAGGAAATACGTTTTTGTGTTTGTCCCAGTGCTCGGGTGGCACCTGTGGCCTCCTGCATATAACACAAGTGTTCCACCCCTGAGTCATATCCCCAGCCCCTACAGGAAAGAAGTGGAAGAGTTTATACTGCCACGAGTCTAACTGAACTTAACCATTAGATTGCATTCACTGACACTAAGGGTGTCTGAAAAGAAATTGCCTCAAGAGAGGGGGTAAAATCATTAACAATGAACTGCCTAGAAAAAGCATAGCTATTTGCCCAGCATTTAAATGTTACTGCGTAGTGAAATTATTTCGAGCTTTGTGAGTCTATAATTTGCACCACAAAACTTGGTCATAATAATTCAAGATTAAGGCTGAAAAATACAATCCATTCTTGACCTTAGTTTCTAAATTGAAGTGAATTTTTATTTTATTTTTTATTTTTTCCAGTACTGGGGATTGAACCCAGGGGCATTCTATCTCTGAGCTACACCTCCAGTACTATTTTTTTATTCTTTATTTTGAAACAGGGTCTCACTAAATTGCGGAAGGCCTCCCTAAGTAGCTGAGGCTGGCTGTGAACCAGGATCCTCTGGTTTCAGCCTCCCAAATACTGGGATTACAAACGTGTGCTACCGCGCCCAGCTTGAAGTGAATTTTTAAAAAGTTATTTACTATTTTAACTGATGTTCTAAAAATTTATTAGTACTTACTAAGACAAAAGTCATAATTATGAACATTAATTTTTACTTATGATTGTGGATGTTATGATTGTGGAGCTTGGAATTAGAGATCTTTATTGATATTAAAACCTATTTTTAAGAGGTTTGTTTGAATAAATTTTTGTTACAAAACATCTCTTTTTTATTATTTTTTTTTCCAGTACTGAGGATTGAACCCAGGGGTATTGTACCTCTGAGCTACACCCCCAGTCCTATTTTTAACTCTTTATTTTGAAATAAGGTCTCACTAAATTGCAGAGAGCCTCACTAGCTGAGGCTGGCAGAAAACCTGGATTCTCCTGTCTCAGCCTCCCAAGTACTGGGATTACAAGTGTGCGCCACCATGCCCATCCCACATCTCTTTTTTAAAAAGACATGTTTGAAATATATAAGCTGCAGCCTGGTTTGGCAATGAATACCTGTAATCCCAGTACTTGGGAGGCTGAGGCAGGAAAAGCACAGGCTCAAGGCCAGCCTCAGCAACCTGAAGGGAGACCCTGTTTCAAAATAAAAAATAAAATAGGAAGGAAAAGAAGAAGGGAGGGAGGGAGAGAGGGAAGGGAGGGAAGGGAAGGGGAAGGGTGATAGAGGGCATCCTTGTCCTGTTTCTGGTTTTAGAGGAAATGCTTTCAGTTTTTCCCCATCATCATAATGTTAGCTTTGGGTTTATCATATATTGCCTTTATAATGTTGAGATAATTTTTAAGTGTGGCAACAAAGAAGCTACTTGGGGTTTTATCTCATTTCATATTATTATTATTATCATTATTTGTGTGTGTGTGTGTGTGTGTGTGTGTGTGTGTGTGTGTATGTGTCTGTGTGTGTGACTGAGGATTGAACCCAGAAACATTATACCTCCAAACTACACCCCCAGCCCTTTTTATTTTTTTGTTTTGAAACAAGGTCCTGCTAGGTTCCTGAGAGTCTGGCTACTTGCTAAGGCTGTCCTCAAACCTTCAGACTTCCTGTCACAGCCTACCAAGAACTGGGATTACAGGCATGTGCTACCACATCTGGCTTATTATTATTATCATCATTATTATTATTTTGCAGCTCTGAGGTTAAACCCAGGTACTCACACATGCTAGGCAAGTACTCTACCACTGAACAACATCCCTAACCTTCTACTGGGGATTTAAAATGCCAGACTGGTGATTCTCCAACCCAATTTTAACACTTTCTATTTCAGTCCTTGAGACTATATATTATTGCTACTACTTCTCTGTTCATATTAGAGAAAGTACACACATCAGAAACACTGTTGGGAGCTGGGCATGGTGGCCGCATGCTTGTAATCCCAGTACTTGGGAGGATGAGACCGGTTCCTGACCAGCCTCAGCTACTTAATGAGGCCCTCTGCAATTTAGTGAGACCCTGTTTCAAAATCAAGAATAAAAAATAGGGCTGGGGGTGTAGCTCGGAGGTAGACTGCCCCTGGGTTCAATTCCCAGTATCAGAGAAAAAAAAAGAAAAGAAAAAGAAAGACAGACTGTTGCTCAAGGAGGATAAAGTCTGTATTGCCCAATACAGTACACTAGTCACAAGTGGCGACTAACACCTGACTTGTGGCTAGTGTGAGTACACATGACCTGGAAATGTAAAATACCTAATCAATAATTTTATGTTGATTACATGTTAAAAATATATATTTACAGTACTGGGGATTGAACCCAGAGGAATTCTACCCCCAAGCCCTTTTATTATTTTTTTTTTTTCATTTTGAAACAGAGTCTCAGTACATAGCTGAGGCTGCCCTCCAACCTGGGATCCTCCTGTCTATGCCTCCCAAGTACAGGGAGTACACCACCACATCTAGCATTGATATATTATAATGGAGGAGAAACCTCAGTGGAGCCAGGGAAGTGTTCTAAGGGAAGGAGGGGGCGGGGGGGGACTGAGGTTCATTACTGGAAATACTAACATCGACTGTGTGTACATATGTGAAAATCCCAATATCAGTCTCAGTCCTCTCTGTGGGAAGGGGGGACACAGGGACGTGGAGGGGGGGCACCAAGTGCTGTGTGCATGTATGTCAATGTCAACATGACTTACATTATGATGTGAGACAATAATGCACCAATATAAGCACATTTTTAAAATCTAAAAAAAAAAACATTAGGGGAAAACACTTCATGGCACTGGTATAGGCAATAATTTTCCAGATAGGAACCTCAAAATGTAGGTAACAAATGCAAAAATTGATAAATGGGATTACATCAAACCAAAAAGCTTTTGCATAGCAAAGAAAATAATCAACAGAGTGAAGAGATAACCTACAGTATAGAGAGAAGTATTTACCAGCTATTTATCTAACAGAGGGTTAATATTCAGAATATATAAATGACTCAAAAAATTTACCAATAAAAATACTAGTATCCCAAATAAAATGTTTAAAACATCTGAATATATACCTCTCAAAAGGAGAAAAAGGAATGGCCAAGAAATGTGTGAAAAATGCTCAATATCATTAGCTATCAGAGAAACGCAAATCAACACTATACTAAGTAGCCAGTTAGAATGGCTACTATAAAAAAGAATGCTGGTTAAGATGTGTAGAAAAAGGAAGTCTTATATGCTGTTGGTGGGAATGTAATTGATACATCTACTATGGAGAACAGTATTGAGGCCCTTCATAAAACCAAAAACAGAGCTACCACATGATCCAGCTATCCCACTCCTGGGTATATATTCAAAGGCAATGAAATTGGTATACCAAGGACAAATTAGCAGACCCATTGCTATTGTAGCACTATTTGGAATTCCTAAGGTGTGGACTCAGTCTATGTGCCTGTCAACAAGTGAATGGATATAGAAAATATGACATATATACACAGGGACTTTTATTAAGCCATAAAGGATGAAATCTTGTCATTCACAACAAAATGGATGGAAGTGGAGGACATTATATTAAGTGAAATTAAGCCAGACACTGAAAGACAAGCATGCATATTCTTTCTTATATGTAGAACCTAAAAAAAAAAAAAAAAAGAAAACAACCTGAAAAATAGTGATTGCTAAATACTGGGAAGGGTGGGAAAGGGTGGGGAAGGGTGGGAAAAGGGAGGATGGGTTTGATCAGAGAATGCTCTATGCATGTATGGAAATATCACATGTAATCACATTAATATATCAAATTAATGTGTTAACAGAAACCAATGGAGAAATGAGAAATCTAAACACATATGCCTGATATCTCTCTCACAGTATTTTTCTGACTATAGATATTGTACTCATTGAGTTTGGAACACTTCTATATTTTACATCCAACAAAAAAGATTCTAAGGAGGGGGGGGAAACCCCTTCCCATGAATAGAGGCAAGAAGGAGAAAAACATTCAGGATATAAAGACAGGTAGGTAGGGACAGACATAGAATAAAAATGGAGAGAAAAATTCTGTACACTGGTTTTTGGCCATTTAATTCAGGCCTCACCCTCTGACACTTATTTTCAGTAAATAGGGATATGGAGGAGAGATTATGAACATTCATTGAACATGGAGCACAATGGCAATATCAACTGCAGAATCAAACATTTTTATGTACCTTAATATCAGATGTATCACGCTGACTGTTGCGCCATGCTCTGGAAACGGATGAGAAAGTTCTATCTGCATGATCAAACTTCCCTCCTTGCAAGTTTAGGAAATAAGTAGTAAAGGGTTCCTTAAAAGAAAAAAAAAAAAGTAATTAAGAGAATCCATATGTTTCTTCATTCATAAAAATGTATTTTTTCTTTTATATAAATTTTTACATCTAAAGAACTTAATTACTAATAGGACCTAGCTAGTAATACATACTAAGTATCAAATGGTAATTATAACTAAATTACTATGTTAGTGTGTTTATTTATTTATTTATTTATTTTTTTTGCGGTACTGGGGATTGAACTCAGGGGCATTCTACCTCCGAGCTACACCCCCAGCCCTATTTTTTATTCTTTTTTTATTTTGAAACAGGGTCTCACTAAGTTGCAGAGTGCCTCACTAGGTAGCTGAGGCTGGCCGCGAACCCAGATCCTCCGGTCTCAGCCTCCCGCATGCTGGGATTACAAGCGTGCGCCACCACGCCCGGCTATGTTAAGTGTTTTTAAATAGTTTGTTTCAAAAGAAATATTTTTAAATATTTCCAAAATTTGGTATTTGCAACATTTTCTTCAGGCTTTTTTCCTTGCCAAGACCAGTTTATTAATAACATTCAGGCATGGATTAGATACATTTTCTTCACAGAACAGGGAAATAGTCCAATATGTATTTTTCCTATTGTTAACACTCAACATTTAATTTATGATTAAGAAAAGAAAAATGTTTGAAAAATTTAAAAGGCTCCTCTTAGTTAAAGAACACTTAAACACATATTAGTGGATAATTGCTTGAAATTAGCTAAGCACTATAAATTACTTCTAGGATTTATGCCTCCCTTCTAACAAGCTTTAATTAATGGTATGCTGCTAATGGTTTCCCAAAGAAATTACTTTTTAGTAGATGAATCACCTTTCAATTTTTTAGAAGCATTTCTTATTTAACCAATACATTATCAATATACAACAGTGCTGTTTACCTATAAATATACCTTATTTCATTAGGGACAATTGAAGCTCCCAAAATATATGAATATATTAGTGAAACCTTATTTAGTTTTATTTTAAGAGACTGCAATTGAAAAGAACCTATGCTAATCTAGCCATTTGAGGAGGCCATTCATTCATTCATTCATTCATTCATTCATTCATTCATTCATTCATTCTGTGGTACTGGGGATTAAATCCAGGGGCATCCTACTCCTGAGCTACACTCCCAGCCCTATTTTTTTTAAATTTTGAAACAAGGTCTTGCTAAATTGCTGAGGCTGGCTTCAAACCTGCAATCTTCTTGTCTCAGCCTCTCAAGTATTGGGATTACAGGCATGTACCACCCTGACCAGTGTAGAGGCAAATTAAGGAAAAAATTCATACAATTCTAAATGAAACATTTTTTTCCTTCCTCCCTTCCTTCCTTTTTTTTTTCTCCTTTTTTTGTGATCCTGGAGATAGAACCCAGAGTCACTCTACCACTGAGTTGTAACCTTAGCCTTTTAAAAATTTGAACAGGGTCTTGCTATGTTGTAGTTGCTGGACTAGAATTTGCAATCTCCTGTCTCAGCCTCCCAAATACTGAGATTATAGGTGTGCACCACCACACCCAGCTTAAATGAAACATTTTTTAAAGGCAAATCTATAGTAATATAGTATTATAATAATTTATTTAGTATAAAATAAATACTAAATAAGATATAGAGGTACTTATAATTAGAACCTCAGTCTTTCAAAAATATTTTTAGCATTCAAAAAGATGCTGGTGGGCCGAGCATAGTGGCACATGCTTGTAATCCCAGTACTTGGGAGGCTGAGACCAGAGGACTGGGGTTCATGGCCAGCCTCAGCTACTTAGTGAGGCCCTCCACAACTTAGTGAGATCCTGTTTCAAAATAAAAGAATAAAAATAGTACTGGGGGTGTAGCTTGAAGGTAGAATGCTCCAGTTTCAATCTCCAGTACCACAAAAAAAAAAGATGCTAGTGATTTCCAATACATATTCTTGAGCATTGACTTTACTTAGTTAAGCTGTATTATTCACACTGAACTTACTATTCTTAGCAGCCATGCAAGAACAAAACTTGCAGTTGAGTAATGAGTACCATAGTGGAACTTTGGAACTTGATCATCTTCCCATGATTCAAAACGTTCTGCAAAGAATGCCGCTCTTTTTGGATTCAAAGCTCCTACTGGCTGCCAATGGAGAGAAACAAACAAGAAACGTTAATATAATCATCTTTGTTAATGTAATCAACGTTTATCTCTTCCTTTCTTCTAATGTTGTCCTATTAGTGGGTATGAAAACAAAAATTTAAAACATATGCTATTTAAGCTAAAACACAGTATTGCACTCAAAGAGTGGCTGGAAGAACAAATTTATTTTTCAGAACAGGTTAAACATATACATATAAGTGAGTGGGTGAATAAATCTGTCATTTCTCCATAAGTCTAGTTTCTTCTGCATTCAAGTTCTTAGTGTATACAAAGCAGTTCATAAAGACAAGTACATGAAGTGAAAATTTACCGATGGAATCTTATTTAATCAGAAGCAACAACAAATCTTGAATCTGAAGATCTGCCTATCAATGGACTCTGAGAAGATGAGACAAAACTGAGGGAGGGTGAAACAGAATGCAAGGTAGAGGCTGAAAGACAAAAGAGATCAAGACTTAACTGGAGTGGGGGCATGGGGAGGGTAAAGGGGTGGGGGTGGCACAAGCCTGCAATCCAACCCCATTGACTGGGGAGGCGGAGGCAGGAGGATCACAAGCTCCAGGCCGACCTGAGCAACACAGAGAGAATCTATCTCAAAATAAAATTTAAAAAAGAAACAAGAGCTGGGGATATAGTTCAGCTGTAGAACACCTTTGGGTTTCACCCTCAATACCAACAACAACAACAAACAAACAAACAAAAGATGGCAGAGGGGGACAGAGGGGAAAATATATAACTAGTGATTGCTATTATTATGAATGAAATAAAAAATAAGAGAATAAAACATGCCTGCATGGACTAAAGAAAATAAATAGGATCTAAATAATGGTACATAGACTATGAGCATACCCTGGAAGACAATCCCTTACAGAGGATATCCCAGAAGTAGAGAGGGAAGGGATGGCACCACCCCTTCCTAAGACTCCTAAGAAGATGAAGCCAGGAAGTACCTTGAAGGCCAACACATCATGCCTGACAATGTTCAAGGAGTGCTAATGATGATTTTTTAAGATGATCTTTTAAAATTGGGATAAAGTGTTACAATAAAAGAGTTGCCTTGAGAAGCCCCAGCACATTGCTTGGCTTGGGCATAAGATAAAAGCTTAACAAATGCTACTTGGTATCATTACAGTTGCTGCTGCTTTTGTTATTCAGAGAATACACAGAACTCCATCAATAGGTGACACTTTGATTATGTGCATGTGCATTTTCTTTTTTTTTTTTTTTTTGCGGAACTGGGGATTGAACTCAGGGGCATTCTACCTTCGAGCTGTATATCCCCAGCCCTATTTTTTTTTATTCTTTATTTTGAAACCGAGTCTCACTAAGTTGCGGAGGCTGGCCGCGAACCCGGATCCTCGAATGCTGGGATTACAAGCGTGCGCCACCACGCCCGGCTCTGCATTTTCTTAAGGACAACAGAATTCTTGCATTTCTCAAAGGAGTCTAGGCCTCAAAGAATGTTAAGACCTACTGCTTAAAATCACTTAGCTCTTAAAACATTCTGATCTCCAAAAGATTTCTACTCCTTATTCGAAATCTAGGTACCAATTCGCTGAAGAAAAAAAAAAAGATATATAAGATGATTTCTCTTAAGAAAATATGAAACTATCTTTTGATTTAGATCTCATGAAATCCTATGAGCTAGTCACTGCTTATTTATAAGAGAAAAAAATCTGATTATTTGTGGGAGAAACCTAAACTAAAATAAAACATATTGGTTTAAAACATATTCAGAAATACTCTACTGCAAATAAAGCAAGTCCAGACCAGTTCTTGACCAGTTTTGAACTGCTTTTAATGTTGATTTAAATTCAACTTTGGCTATCTTATCTTTCTCAATTTTTTTTTTTTTTAAATGACTCAGCCGGGCGTGGTGGCACACACTTGTAATCTCAGTACTTGGGAGGCTGAGACCAGAGGATCAGGGTTTGCGGCCAGTGTCAGCTACTTAGTGAGGCTCTCTGCAACTCAGTGAGACTCTGTTTCAAAATAAAAATTACAAAATAGGACTGGGGGTGTAGCTCAGAGGTAGAATGCCCCTGGGTTCAATCCCCAGTACCGCAAAATAAATAAATAAATAAATAAATAAATAAATAAGACTGTATCATGTGTGTGTGTGTGTGTGTGTGTGTGTGTGTGTGTGTGTGTGTGTGTGATATATACACATACATACATACTGGGGATTAAACCCAGGTTAACTATACCACTGAGCTACATCCTCAGATCTTTTTGAATTTTTTATATTGAGACAGGGCTTTGCTAAATTACCCTGTGCTGGACTCCAATCTGAGATCCTCCTGCCTCAGCTTCCCAAGTACTAGGATTACAAGTGTGTGCCACCACACCTGGCTTGCTATTTGTCCTTGGTGCCATTCTCTTTCAACATCTTGAAATAATGTTCTAATCAACATTATTTTAAGCCATTTTTTACTTCACAAGTAGGTTTTTAAAAATCTTTAGTTGACTACTATTTAAAATTATTGTTATGGTACACTAGTTTAAAATTACATCTCTTAAAATAATAGTTTCATTAGTTTCTGTACAAAAGAATTACATGTGACCTACTAAATGTATGCCAGTTAAGAATGAAACTGACTCCAAGAATTCTCTCTTTGTTACAAAACCAATGTGGAAGGCCTTTAAATGTAATGTTGTTTTCCCTAAAGACTGAGCCAGGCAAAAGGAAGGAAAGAAGAAATAAAATCATTGGAAGACAAATTACATGAATTAAAAATAGAATCAATGCTCCTTTTGTATGGTTCTGTAGCATATTAAGTATTCACTTTATCTGCTTCTATTTTTATTACTTTCCAAATGACTACTCCCCCCCAATCAATAGATATAGAATCACGTTTCTTGAATATAATGTTAAAACCAATTAGGATTGATTTCACTAGCGTCTGAAAAAAAAAAAAATGGCATCATGCAGAGATCCATGCAGGTAGAACCCACAGTATTGATCCTGGCTGTATTGTTACAGTTGGCTTCTGAAACCTGGTATAGGACAGCTATCAAGACATACCACATTTATTTGCAAGCATATAAAAAAGAAGTCCCCAAATAAAAGAAGGTTAAAAAAAAAAAGGCCAGTGGAGCTGTGCAATGACAATGATACACTATCAGCTTACTCAGAGAAGTTACAGTGGGAATACACACATTGAATTATACATTACGCGAAAGCACTGATTTATTGTGGTAATAACATCTACCTCATTAAAAGATTCTGCTTTGCTGCAGTTGGAAGGCTACATATTGTTTACTGCTATAAATTAATGGCAGTGCAAAGAAGACTGTGGAACCGTCCTAACAATAGATCTGTAATGACAGTGCTGTATATCACAGCTTCCTCAGCAGCTTCATAATAAAATGGAGACAATGTATTGAGCTAATACATGCTACCATGCTGGCCCATATTTTTCTGACAACTGCTTTAAAAGATGAGCTGAATCCAACTATGTTATAATGCTGCAAAACATTTAACTAAGCAAGAGTCAGACATACACCAAAGTGCATCATAGCATTTTTAAAAGATTGTCTAAATCAGCATTTCGAGATGTTTATTCATCTCTGCAGAACTAAAAGTAAATGCTGATGGCTCCCCTTACTTATACACTATATTAAGAGTAACAATCGCAAGACAGTTCAGAAAGATGCCTGGCACTATCACCCTACGCTGAGCTCTTTGTACAATTTAACAAGCTTGACAGGGTCATTTTTAAAATCAGCAAGATTTTAAAGAAAGAAGACCAGAAATATGGGTTGAAAATGGCCATAACTTATTGAAAAAAATCAATAGAAAACAAGTATTGATTAGAGAATATAAAAGTGGTATAATTCAAGTTCATAACCAGGCAGATACAAATAGTCCTAGAACATAGAAAAAATAATTTTAAATACTACAAAAATCTAACAAGAAGGATTAAAAACTTTAAACTCTACAAAATAAAAAATGTTCATCAAAATAGTATGAAGAGGCTCAAATAAAATAGGATAGTTTAAAATTTGGACTATCAGAACTAACAACAGAAGCATTATGTAATAAGAACTTGGAATAAAGTAGAAAGAGACAAGTTTTTAAAACGCAAGAATACCAAAACTCTTGAAAATGGTACAAAAAGCAAAACAACAACAAAACCCTCTATGAATAGAATATTTTAATAATTTCACAATTAGCAAAGGTGACATCTGTGGGAGATCGATGAGTATTCTGTTTATGAAATAGCAATGATAACTTTCAAGACAGGATATACAAAATGCAATTTTTAAAATCAGGTTTTTCTAATTCTTAGGTTTTTATTTTATTTTTAATGTGCTTTTATTGGTGCATTATAGTCTCACTTCATAATGTAAATCATGTTGACAGTGACATACATGCACACAGCACTTGGGGCTCCTCCCCTCCCCCACTTCCCCCTTCCCCCTTCCCAATACAGAGTACTGAGATTGATACTAGTATATTCACATATATACACATAGTCAATGTAGTATTTCCATTAATGAACCTCAGTCTTCACCCTCTCCTTCCTTTAGACCACCTCCCTGGCTTCACTGAGGTTTCTCCTCTATCATCTGTAGTCCTTCTGTTATCCCAATTACTCCCTAGCCTGCGCATCTTACAGAAAACATCACTCTTCACTTTCTGTGACTGGCTAATCTCACTTTACATAATGTTCTCCAGGTTCTTCCATTTTCTTGCAAATTACATAATTTTTTTCTTAGAAAACTGGGAATGGATCCACCATATGATCTGGCTATCCTTCCAAAGAAGTTGAAATCAGAGAACTAGAGTAATATATGCATACCCATGTTCATAGCAGCACAGTTCACAATAGCCAAATTATGGAACCAACCCAGGTGTTCATCAACAGATGAATGGATTACCAGATTACCAGAAATACACACAATAGAATTCTACTCAGCAATAAAACCAGTTTTATAATAATATTACAAGAAAAAATATATTTGTATTGCCTTCTTTGAGAAGTAATTTTGCTAATTAACAAAAACATCGAATGTTAAGTGCCCAGATCAGAGGAAGTTACTGGTGGTGGTGGTAGTAGTAGTAGTAGTAGTAGTAGTAGTAGTAGTAATAATAATAATAATAACAACTCTTTAAGCCAGGCAGGTGGAGCATGCCTGCAATCCCTGTACTTGAGAGGTTGAGACAGAAGGATTGCAGATTTGAGGATAGCCTCAGCAATTTAGCAAGATTCTCAGTAATCTAGTAAGACCCTTTTTAAAAATAAAAATAGAAAGGGTTGGGGGTATAGCTGAGGGGTAGAATGCCCCTAGGTCGAATTCCCAGTACCAAACCAAGGGGAGGGGGAGAGAGAGAGAGAAGAAAAAAGAAAAAAAAAAAGCCCATCTATTAAGCCTAATGAAAATTTTGTCCATTAAAGAACACAAACATTGCAATCCTCTACTAGCAAAGCAGGATAAGAACACAGTAATGCTTATTATCTATCCAAAGTCTAATAGTACACAGTAGTCCCAATAATTGAAAGCAAGATTACCTTCTAAAGAGCCAGGAATCTATAAATTTTACTGTAAAAAGCATACTTCATTTCAAGAAAGTTATAATCATCTACTACATTAATTAAAAATGTTTTGGATTCACACACCATTTAAAAGGCACATAACAGAGTCTTAATTATTAGTAAATGTTAGCTATAAAAGGAAAAGGTGGGCCGGGTATGGTGGCGCATGCTTTTAATCCCAGTACTTGGGAGGCTGAGACCAGAAGATACTGATTCATGGCCAGCCTCAGCTACTTAGTGAGGCTCTTCGCAACTTAGTGAGATCCTGTTTCAAAAACAAAGAATAAAAAATAGGGCTGGGGGTGTAGCTCGGAGGTAGAATGCCCCTGGGTTTAATCCCCAGTACTGAAAAAAAAAAAAAAAAAAAAAAAAAAAAAAAAAAAAAAAAAAAAAAAAAGAGCTGAGAGTGTAACTCAGAGGTAGAATGCCCCTGGGTTCAATCCTCAGTACTACCAAAAAAAACCAGAAAGAAAAGGTGTCCACCCTTTTCCTTTTTTTTTTTTTTTTTTTTTTGAAATTTCAAGAACTCTCACTTGAAGTTATCTAATTAAAAATATACTTCCATTTTATGATGTATAAAACATTATTATTTATTCTCACAATAAATATGTGTTACCTATCCCTGTTTGGATAATGAAGAAATAAAGCACCTTAAGTAATCTAGGTCACAATCAACTTAAATCTAGGGAGATAAAAACCTAGTATCAAAACCCCTTCGACATCTTTCCCTTGGAATTGAGTCTGGCCTGTCTCCCCTCTGTTTTCTTCTTTCCTGATCAGGAGACCTGTAAGAGTTTTTTATTTTGTTTTGTTTTGTTTTGGTTTTGGTTGTTTGTTTGAAATCTTGTTTCTCTGCCTTTTCCAAACTCCCCTCCCCCCCATCTATCACATGGCAGAAATAGAATAAAAACAGAAAAATAGCAGAACAAAACAAAAGCAAGCAAGCAAGCAAACAAACAAAAACCCCTTTCTTTGGACCATTTTATGCATCTAAAACTGACATATTACAAATTGTTTCAACTAACTTCATACAATTTCCATTTTTGAAACGTGCTCTTTATGTACCAATTTGGTATAAAAGGCTAATATGAGGAAGTGCTGGCACAAAGAACATCCTCAACAATATAATAGCTTTTGGTGCTGCTGTTGCTGTTATTACCAGCACCATACGTCCTCATTCCTTTTGAGAGTTATATATGAACTGCTAAAATTTATATTCAATTTTCAGAAGTACAGATTCGAACTGCAGGGACCAGGCTGATAGTTAATGAAGGCTGGACAGTTGTAGGGGATAGGCAAGAAATCTCAGAAATTCTACAGAGCAGACATTTGCTTGAATTAACAAATGTCCAAAATTCACAAGTCTCAAAAGAGTCTTTCACACCTTCCTATGAAGGTGTTTGGAAAAATCATTGGACTCCGACATCAAGAGATGGGAAGAAGGGAAGAGGGAAAGCAAAACTAACCCTGGAGCCTAAGTCTCAAACAGGAAATGCTAAAGGATACTGGTTCATGAAGGTACATTTTGTAGGAATGCAGGGGAGCACAGAAGAGGTGTCAAAAGTGGAAAAGATGTCCAGAGTTCAGGAAGAAGACACAAAAGAGCATGCTTAGTATCTTGAGGACAGTCTGAAAGCCAGGGATCAATGTCATCTTCACTTGGCATGACGGGGAAACTGCAAACACCCTTTAATTCTATAATGACTGGCAAAGCCTGCCCTGTAGCACTGAAGAGATTGCATGCAAGCAGAGGCTATCCTCTGCTCGATTCTACTCTGGAAATAGGGGATGAAATGGAACCACTGCCTCATCATTTAAGCCACATTGTCACTGTTAGGTAGTAACTATTTTGTTTAAGTTCTAGCAGCTCTTTTATCTAAATGACAAGCTTAATAAGCAATGTGATCAAGCATTTTACAGAAGCTTGGCTTTTAGGTCATTTTGTTATATGCTATATATGGCTGAAATGTTTTGGCACTTACTTTACATGCCCTAGACTTTAATATAGTCAACAAATAGGCACTTTTGCTTTCAAGTACCAGAGAAGTTTTTAATTCCTTGAAAACATACTTTCTTACAAGTGGCATTAAATATATATCCTCTATACCACTTCAATTAATGAACATATCCTGGAAAAAATAAAGTATTCCAGTTTACTTACTTTGCCTATGTAGACTCTAAATCATGTCACATGCTCACCTTGGTAGATTTAGTCTTGGTGCCCTCATCGCTCTGTTATTCAGCTAGTTAGTATTAGGCGACCTCCACTATAGGGTTTTATCTGAGTTTGAGAAAGTCACATAAACTGATCAAAATTATCTGCTAACCCAATGCCAGTGCTGAGCCAAATGCCTGGAAGAACCAAACAGTCTTACAAATCCAAGGATAATTAGAAAAAAATGTTTAAGTAATTATGAAAAGGATAAACACTTAAAGAGACCCCAATGCAGATATAACAAATTCTAACCACTTATAAATTCATCTACCTATATATTTTTTTTAGTACCGGGGATGGAACCCAGGGGCATTCTACCTCCAAGCTACACCCCCAGCCCTACTTTTATTCTTTATTTTGAAACAGGGTCTTACTAAGTTGCAGAGGGCCTCACTAAGTAGCTGAGGCTGGCCTTGAACCTGCGTCCTCTGGTCTCAGCCTCCCAAGTACTGGAATTACAAATGTGCGCCACCATGCCCAGCCATCTACCTATTTTAAAAACCAGTTAAGACCATTAAAATCAAGTAATGCATCTATAGTTTTTTTAGGTGAGTTATTAATCAAATATAAATGTTCCTGTAGTTTCTATAAGATGGGGACACAAAACAGAATTAGAAACCACTTGAGGGACATTCAGCTTTTGAAAAATCTTCTGTTTGCTTTGAACTATCTCCAAATTGGGAAATTGTAATTTATTCTTTATAGTTCAAGCCTCAGTGGGGACTGTGTATGTCCATTGTTTAGTGTAAACCTGGGCTAACAGTTCTAGATATTTCACAGATTTAAATATGAAGAATAAAAAATATCACAATCACAAAAGAAAGGAGAACTCAAGATCAATAAAGAAATAGAAATAGCTATGTTATTCTCTGTTTTGGACTAATTGTCTTTTAGAAAAATATTACATCTCAATATAAAAGTTAGATATAGAGTAGGATAAGATAAAAATGTCAATAAATACGCAAAAATCTGGGTTGTAAGGTGTTTTAAAACTATTAGTGAATTTTAAATATCAAACAAAAACCCAGTACTTGAGAGGCTAAGACAGGAGTATCACAGGTTCAAGGCCAGTCTCAGCAACTTAGCAAGACCCTCAGCCACTTGGCGAGACTCTGCTTCAAAATAAAAAATACCTGGGTGTGGTGGTGCACTCCTGATATCCCAGTACTTGGGAGGCTGAGACAGGAGGATTACAGGTTCTAAGCCAGCATCAGCAACTTAGTGAGGCTGTCAGCAACTTAATGAGATCCTGTTTCCAAATAAAAAAAATAAAATTGGCCTGAGGTATAGCTTAGCAGTAGAATGGCTCTGGTTCAATTCCTAGCAAACACACACACACACACACACACACACACACACACACAAACAAACAAATAAATAAATAGTTCTGGGGGTATGGTGCAGAGGCATAACACCCCTGCGCCCTTGGATTTAATCCCCAGTATGCACGAGCGCGCGCGCGCGCACACACACACACACACACACACACACACACACACACACGATATATATCAAACAAGGAGAAAAAATATTATTGGGCCTCTACAAATGGTGGTATGTGCTGGCTTTCAGGAATAATAGGAAAACTGGAATCAATTAGTAAAATAATTTCTAAAAATTCAACAGTTGCAACAGAAGAGATTCTAGTAATTTTCATGGTTCAAGAATAGCCATAAGTCATACATAAAGCAAGTAGCTGTTGACAACACTCTTGGAATTGATTTCTAGCCATGAGTGACCTAACAGGCAAATGATACATTGCCTAAAAAAGACCATTCCTGGCTGCTCTGTTCAGTGATACTTCCTCTTTACTTTTCAGTGATACTTCCCCAGGATGAAGCACTTAATACCAAATGAAAGTGGACCGCTAAAATAGTTAAGCCATGGAATCCTCCCCAACACTGTTCTGAAATGATTCTGAAAGACAAAGGACAAGCAAAACACCCCACTCAGGCAAAACCAGAGCAGCTCAATTGTGGACCAAAGAACTTATTCCATTGGTGGACAAATAAGTTAAAAAATAAATGTCCTTTAGATTCACAATTATCATCTATGGTTTATCTTTCCCTTCCTATGGTCATCAGCATATAAAACTTGCATTTTACCCTTTATTTTAAATGAAAATATTATTGTACTTTTCCTCAGCAACTGCTTATCAGTTGGTGTGGTGATTAAACTTAGTCATCTGGTTATAGGACATTGCTAATCAGTATTTATGAAAGACTAAACATAACCCAGTGAAGCCCTGATTTTGTGGCCCTAACCACTGCATGCAATAGCTGTGTAGAGTTTTGGCTTGCCTCTACAAGTTAAGATTTTTAAAATATAGTATCTCATAAAAATAAAATACAAAATCCTTTATTCAACTTATAGATGACTAAATTCTCTTTATCAACTGGGGAAAAATACTTTTCATGTAACATGGGATAATTTTATGTATCAACTTGACTGGGCCATACGGTGCCCAGGTTAAACATTATTTCTAGGTGTGTCTGTGAGGCTGTTTCCAGATGAGATTAGCTTTTGAACTGGTGGACTCTGCATAGTAGATTGCCTTCTCCATCATGGACGGGCAGTATCCAATCGGTTGAGAGCCTGAATCAACAAAAGGCAGAGGACAGACAATTCTTTTCTATTTTCCTGCCTTGGTACTTAAGCTGAGGCATTTCATCTTCTCCTGCTTCAGAGTGAGATTTACACCCTTAGCCACTGGTTCTCAGGCCTGATATACACATTGACTTTTACCACCAGGTATCCTGGGTCTTCAGCTTACAAAGAAATCTTCTTTTAGATATAGATATAAAGATATAAATATCTTATATAAAGATATAAATATCTCTTATTGGTTCTGCTTCTCTGAAGAACTCTGACCAACACACCATACCAACAAGCAATGAAATTAAGAGTTAAAAAGAGTGGTAACAAAGGACTCAGTCCAATATCTCATCTGAGAGACAGGCTCAAGTTGAGGACCAATTACTCTAAACACTAAAAAGTTCTTATTATTTATTTCTTTATATATTATATATACTGTTATGTCCTTCTAGGAATAAATACATCTTTTTTTTTTGCGGTACTGGGGATTGAACTCAGGGGCATTCTACCTCTGAGCTACACCCCCAGCCCTATTTTTTATTCTTTATTTTGAAACAGGGTCTCACTAAGTTGCAGAGTGCCTCACTAGGTAGCTGAGGCTGGCCGTGAACCCGGATCCTCTGGTCTCAGCCTCCCAAATGCTGGGATTAAAAGCGTGTGCCATCATGCCCGGCTAATAAATCATTTTAATATTATTATATATACTAATATGTAAAATAGTATAACCAAATATATGTTACATATAATATTAGCTTTTTTTGTTCTTTTTTATTTCTTAAAATGGAGGAAATCTTAAAATAAAGATTCTTTATGTCTTTACTTGAAGTAAACATTGAGATTATAATCACATAAAATAGAACAGAAAGTCTTATGAGTTTCCTTGGCCTGGTGACAGATGGCAAAGCTATGATCCCACCATCCACACCCTTTCTCTCAAATGAAACACCTTTCCAAAATGACTGCAAGCTTGCCACAATTTAAGAAACTCCTACTAAAAAGAGATTTGAAAATATGCATTGACGAATGTACTAGAGAATTCAGAGAATACAAAAATAGAAAAGTCTAAAAGCCCATTAACCCTGTACCCCAAATCAGTAGGTTCATTTTATATTTTAAAAGCTTACTGAACATTTTGCATTAAAAGATCCTTAAAGAAATGGCTCATTACAATTCTGGGGCAAGAATGTACAAAGAATCTACAGTCTGGGACATTGCTGAACCAGAGGCAAAGGAGCTGTCAGACATTAATGACATTTTATCTAAGGGACGTAAAACTCTTCTTAAACAGGCCCCACTAGACAAAGTCATGACAATTTCAGTATCATGAAGAATAACACAGTTCTGTTCTCATTTAGGATATAGAAAGCATCAAGCAAATGGTGTTCCTATTGCAATAAGAAAAAGACTATATCTAGAAAATGGCAACTTTCCTTGAAATCATCAGAGCACAGAGGTAGACAACAACCAAGTGAAATAAATTCCAAAAACTGACAAGTTTCTCAAATGAGAGATGGTATAGACACTCAAAATTCTGCTGAAGCACAGGAGGAAGAGGTAGCCAACACAAAAGTAGGTAAGAAGAATCTGGGATCATTTATAAAGAATTCTTAAACATCAATTTTGGGTTAAGTTTATCAGTTTAAAAAAAACTAATTATTGAGACCCTCCACAACTTAGTGAGACCCTATTTCAAAATAAAGAATAAAAAATAGGGCTGGAAGTGTAGCTTGGAGATAGAATGCTCCTAGGTTCAATCCCCAGTACTGCACCCCCCCCCCCCAAAAAAAACCCAACAATTGATAGATCCAAACAAAAGGGTGTTCACATGTACTTCTAAGTTCTTTTCCATGGGCCTCCCTTCAAAGGTTTTCATGGGAGAAACAATAAGCAGGGAAAGATAGACCAGGGACTGGCCTCTTGGGCGACACAGGCATGAGGGTTGTGATTTACTGTGACTGGGAACAGGCACTATACACCATCATTTTCCTGAATCTTTCTCTTAAGCTGGAGGGAGAGGATGCAAATATCAACCACATGTGGGGGAAGGGCAGAAGAAAAGCCAATTTGCTGTAGGAAGAGGAATAGGAAACCTGTCAACTACCTCCAATGCCCAAGAAAGATCCACTGGTTCTAGAATAGGATAAAGGCAAAAGCCTTCTCACCTGGGAGAAGGGTCAGGAAAATCTGTTTAGACCAGGATCCTGTACTGTTGCAAAGGATAGATCTGCTACAACTCCAAGAGGGATAGGAAATCCTCTCCAGTTTAAGACCTGCACAGATAACAAGAACACTGAGAAGATTTACCCTGAGGATCATTCAAACAGGGAGTGCTTAAGACTGAGCCAGATTAGGAGAACCGAGGGGCTTACTACAACAGCCAGGTATTGAGTGGTAAGCAATAGCAATCTACATCTACATTAAGAGAGTAGTAGAAAAAAATATTTCTGTAGAACTGGCAGAGAGGGTCTTCTGGAGAGTGGAGCAGAGCAGCGCAGGGAGAAAAAACAGGGCCCACCCCAAGACCAAAGTCAAGTGGAGGAATTCGAAGTCTGTGCTGCACTGAAGATAATAATGACAATAACATGCAACTGGGCTCATCTGGTTAGACTGAATGCCCCACAGATTCCTCAAGAAAGCAGTGGCATACACATTTCTAGGCATAAAATATTCACATTGCAATCTGTATTTTTCTCCTTTATCTGACAAAATAGATCCCAAAATAATTCAGAAGGCAGATAAAAGGAGACAAGATACAAAGAACTGATACATGAAATAAAAAATAAGACGTTGGTTTACATCAACTGTACCGGAAGGTATATTAAATATAAATGGTCTCAACACTCCAATCAAAATGCAGAGCTTTTCAGATCAGATTTTTTTTTTTTTTTTTTTTGCGGTACTGGGGATTGAACTCAGGGGCATTCTACCTTCAAGCTATACCCCCAGTCCTATTTTTTATTCTTTATTTTGAAACCGAGTCTCACTAAGTTGCGGAGTGTCTCACTAAGTAGCTGAGGCTGGCCGCGAACCCAGATCCTCTGGGTCTCAGCCTCCTGAATGCTGGGATTACAAGCGTGCGCCATCACGCCTGGCTTTCAGATCAGATTTAAAAGCAAGATTTCATCAAATGCTGCCCATAAAAAAAAAAAAAATTAAATATATAGTCAACGATAGTTGTTTTTTAAATAGTAGAAAGAAGATACTATACACAATAATCAAACTAATGCTGTCATAGGAATACTGATATCATAAAAAGTATGCTTCAGAACACAAAAATTACCAGGTATAATGAGGGTCCTATAACAAAGTGCCACAAATTGGATGGCTTAAAACAATGGAAATTTACTGTCCTCATTTTGAAGATCAGAAGTCTGAAATCGAGGTGCTGGCAAAGTCAGGCTCTCTCTGAATCCCCCCCCCGAGGAGGAGCCTTCCTTGCCTCCTCCAGGTTCTCTTAACCCCAGCCTTTCCTTGGCTTGTGGCAATATGATTTGCTTCTCTGCCTCCATCATCTGGTAACATTTCCTCCCTGCTTGTCTGTCTTCCCGTGGTGTTTTCATCTGTATATGATGTCACCAGTCATACTGGATTTGGGTCTACCCTCATGATCTCCTCTTAACTTGATTATATCTGTAAAGATCTCATTTATAAAAAGATCACGTTACTAGGAACCGGTATAAGAGTGGGAGTTTAGGAATTCAACATAACTTTTAGAGAACGTAACTCAACTTGCACACAAAACCAAATATTGAAAACAAAATCTTTTATTCTGTTAGATTGAAAACCAGCAAAGATACAGAAAACATGAACATTATACCAACATTATTAATTGACATGTGTAGAACATTTTCCCTAACAACAGAAAAATATGTATTCAGTGTACATGGAACATTAACCAAAATGAACCATTAAAAAAATTCTGACTAATTTAGAAAAACTTGTATCATACAAACTATGTTATACAAACATAATGGGATTAAATAAAAATAAATCAGAGGAAAATATTTGATAAACCCTACAAAGGTGTGGAAATTAAATGACATGTGGCGGGGTGGAGGGAGGTAATGTGGATTGAACCCAGGACATTCCACCTCCTCACTCCTATTTAATTCTTTTTTTTTTTTTTTTTTAAATAGGATCTCACTAGGTTTGTTGTCCTCAAACCTGCAATCCTCCTGACTCAGCTTCCCAAATACTAGAATTATAGGTATGCCTCACCACACCTGGCTTAAATGACACACTTCTAACCATGGGTCAAAAAAAGTTGTGAAGAGCAGGGCACAGTGGCCCATGCCCATAATCACAGTACTTGGGAGGCTGATACAGGAGGACCACAAATTTGAGGCCAGCCTTAGCAGCTTACTGAGTCCCTGTTTCAAATAGAAATACATAGTTCATGGTAGAGCACCCCCTCAATCACCAGTAAAACACACACACACACACACACACACACACACACACACACACACACACGAAGAAAATTAAAAAATACTTTAAATGAAAACAAAATAAATAAAAATGCGTTGGAAATAGCAAAATCAGTGTTTTGAGAAAATTTGTAGCATTAAATGCTTATATTAGAAAGAAAAAAAAATCTCAAGTCAATAGTTTGAAGTGTAGACTATAAAATATTAAAAAGGAAGAGCTGGGTGTGGTAGCACACACCTATACTCCCAATTCTTGGGAGGCTGAGATAGGAGGATCACAGGTCCAAGACCAACCTTAGCAACCTAGAGATATCCTCAGTACCTTAGTGAAACCATTTCAAAATAAAAAATAAAATAGGACTAGGGGTATAGTTCAGAGGTAAAGTGCCCCTGGATTCAATCCTCAGTACTATAAGAAAAAAAAATTGTAAAAATGAAGAGAAATTAAGTTTGAATCAAGTAGAAAGTAAAATAGTAAGGAAACCAAAGATTACTAAATTGAAAACAGAAAAATAAATAAAATCTCTAGCCAAACTAGGAGGCAGGGGCAGAAAAAAAACCAAATTACCAATATCAAGAATGAGGAAGGGAGCTGAGCGTGGTGGCGCACGCTTGTAATCCCAGCATTCGGGAGGCTGAGACGGGAGGATCCGGGTTTGAGGCCAGCCTCAGCTACCTAGTGAGGCACTCCGCAACTTAGTGAGACCCAGTTTCAAAATAAAGAATAAAAAAATAGGGCTGGGGGTATAGCTCAGAGATAGAATGCCCCTGAGTTCAATCCCTAGTACCACAAAAAAAAAAAAAAAGAATGAGGAAGGGACAATTTAGATGAACAAAATCAATTCTGTGAAAGATATAGACTACCAAAACTCAACCAAGAAGAAAGAGAGAACTTGAATCGCCCTATGTCTACTACTAAATTAAAAAAAAAATCTTTCTAGGAATCAAACTCCTAGATGAAATGGTTTTACTGATGAGTTCCACCAAATACTTAGGGATAAAATAATAATAAAATGATCTTTTCTAGGAGGCAGAAGAGGAGGGAATAACATTAAAACTCATTTTGTCATGCAAGCATTACCTGGAAGCCAAAACTGGATGAAGACATTATAGCCAATCTTTCTTGTGAATGCAGATGTAAATATTTTAAAGAAAATATTAGCAAATTGACATCAGCTATTTATTAAAAGGATAATACATCAAGATTTTGTTTATACCAGGGGGGAAAAAACCAATCCAAAATCAACCAGTATAATATTCCCTACTCTGAATCTACCTTTATTTGTATACCTAGCACTAAACTAAGAAAATAGTATAATACTAGTTTCTAGCACTAGATAGTAATATTATGGGAATGAAACAGTTTGTTTCTGAATAATAGCAAATGTTCTCTCCCCACCACAGTAACTTAGTGTGATTAGAGAATAAATACCTAACTGGGAGGAGAATTACTGACTGGCGGTGTGCTACTGGTGTCTGTCAAGAGTATTCATCACCCTGACAGTAATATTAACCACGATCCATTTCAGTTGTTCCCGTTTATCATTTTCTGACTAATGTTAAAAAACAATGTCATTGGAAGCTGTTTAAATTAAGTGTTGGGATAACCTCTTGTAGAGCCATTCACAAACTTCCACTAGTAGGTAACTTTTAGTTGGAAACTAAATCTGCTATACAGAGTGCTCACACTTAATAGATGTAAATTTAGAAACAGAGCCACACAAAGTACCTTGCACTGATTTCCTATTTTAAAAACAAAGCTTCAATAAGTCCTCTACATACACCACTAAGTCTATATACATAAATGTACATGTGTGTGTTTAATATACATGTTTATGCTTTGCTGAACTTGTATTAAATTCTAGGGAAAGAACTGTATAAACATATTTTAAACTAACACACAACATTGAATAAGTGACTAAGTTTAAAAAGATCAATATATACATGAAAAATCTTCTTTAGGGTTATATAAACATTCTAGTTTGCTATGCAGGATCCCCTAAATTAAGTACCTTGCTAGAGACCCCTGTACTCATAAATGGAAGCTCACTGGTGCAGGTCTAGACATTCAAAGACTCCCTGCTCTGGGCCTCTAATGACATCTTCCCAGGCTATTTTCCCCACATCATGATGATGTTCTTTTCTGAAGACATCTGTACTTACCTTCCAAGTCTTCTATTAATTTCATGCTGCTTTTTGTATTTTATGAGTATTCATTTTCCATTCCATCAACATTTTCTTCCTCTATTAGGGTGACAGTTTTATTTCTCAGAGGGTATTTATTCTAGATCCTTTTTTAAAGGCTTCCTCTGTTTCTAAACTGCCTGTGTTTTTCTGTTTTCTTGTTATCATTCTATTTTAGTCTTTGCCACCTTTCATACTGATACCTTTCTTTTCTTTTTTTTCCAGTACTGGGGACGGAACTCAGGAGCATTCTACCTCTGAGCTACATTCCCCAGACTGATTTTATTTTTTTATTTTGAAACAGGTTCTCACTAAGTTGCTGAGGCTGGTCTCCAACCTGTGATCCTCTTGTCAAAGCCTTCTTTGTACTGGGATTGCAGCCGTGCACCACCATAACGGCTTGATGCTTCAATGTTCAATAATGCTTGGCAGCACCTGTATTTCTAAGAATGAGGAGCATCAGCATCAATGTGAACTGGTAGACTCTGCTGGGGGCTTCAACTAAAATCTTCACATGTTAGTACTTTTCAGGTCTTTTCTCTTGAGCCAGTTGATATGTCCCAAGAGTAATACAATTTTCTGTCTTGTGGGTCAAGGCTGGTCTAGTCTGGCTGTCAGAGTTCTGATAGCATGACAGCACAGGGGTCTGGGGGCTGTCACTATTCAGTGCTCAAAGCTTTTAGTTAACCATCCTGCTTTCCATCTTTACTTCAAATCCTCCTTCTGCTGTGCTTGGTGTTCTCATATCAAAAACCTCTCTGACACAATTGTTCCGAAAAGCAAATCTCTTGCCTTTGCCAATATAGAGGGAAGGACAGTTAGATCGGGGAACAAAGTGGATATAAAGAAAGCATTCAATCTAAAATGCTTTAAATTTTTCTGGTTATATTTGAAATCTACTTGTTCATAGAGTGGATGGCTTGGTTTACCACTTGGACAATGTGTGGCCTTGGAGAGCTCATGTCACTAAATCTGAGTTTCCTTATCAAAAAGTAAAGAATATTATACATTATTTACAGTGTTCCTGAGGGGATTACAGGAAATGGTATATATAAATGTTTGATATAGTGGAAAGCACCTACTAAGATTTCCCTCAGAATCCCACAAACATATTCTGAACTTTCCTGATATCATTTCTGTGCTGACTAGACTGTGAACTCCCCAAGGCCACGGAATACAATGTATAGCACAATCCACAAAATCACTAGAGCATATAACTGCATTCATGTCTAATTAAAATATTTTAATATGTTTTATCAGCCTGTAAAAATGTCCAAAATTAAACCCAGAGTGGGGTAATTTTTAGTTTCTTTTTCTGTTTGTATTTTATTTAAACAATTTCCAATGTTTACTGTTGGGATATCATATGATTTGTTGCTGTTTTTTTTTTTTTTCCTTAACTTGAATTCCTTTGGTTTTACCAAAGCCCAATAAATAGAAAAGCAAAATAAAAGCTAAAATGCCTACCATGCTTAAACAGTATTCCTTCCCCACATGCCCCAAAATAGTGTTCTTTTCCTTCTGTGACATCTAGATGGTATATTGATTCCTGGTGTATCTGTTACAGAGCAGACTAAAAGGACTGGTATTTGTCAGAAACAGCTTAAAACTTAAAGAGATAAAGAAGTGCTGTCTGATCAACAACAGTTAAATGTCGGTTGTCAATTCCAGGTCAGGATGCGTGTTGTATATTAAATGTGTGTGTTAGAGAGAAATATCTCACATATAAAAATACACAGACAAACGGTAGGAGATAAATGAGGGAGGGAGGAGGGAGGGAGGAAGAGAGGGAGAGGGAGAGAGAGAAGGAGAGGGAGAGGGAGAGAGAGAAGGAGAGGGAGAGGGAGAGGGAGGGAGAGAATGAATATGAATATATGAAATAAGCTAAAGACAAATAGTAGCTGCTAAGCAATAAGCAGCTTTGTCATTCAATTAGTTCTTTGGTTTTCTCAGAATTAACTCTTTATAGAGACATTTTGAATCAGACAAGAGCCATAGAAGCTGCAAGGTGTGTGAATAGTATAGTATTCACAGAGTATGACTGGTATAGCATTTTAACATAGGTTTTAAAAACAAACATGACTTCACAGAGCCTAGGCCAAAATCAACTCCTCTGCAGCAGCAAGGCAGGAGGCAGGAGACCACAGTGCTACCTCATCCTCCTCTGTCCTTGACTTTTCTTATTCCTGTACTCTTGACCAAAATCACAGCGGACACTGTTGGAACTCTAAAGATGAAAAACAGGGTTTTCTTTGCACTCTACCTCAAACTCTCTTCAGTGTTTTACTTTGTTTAAAAAAAATAATCAAACCCAGACCCTCATGCATCCATTTATTTTAAAAATAGTTGTGAGCTGCAGTTCAAAAACCACTGGCTTAGTGTTCAAATTTTGGTTCTACCCACTAGCTGTGTGACCTTGTGCAACTCAACCTATTGGTTGATGCCTAAGTCTCTGCCTCCTCAAAAGACAATAACGATGTTATCTTTAAGGGCTTCTGGGAGGGTTTAAGGAATTAATGCAGGTAAGATACTTAGACAAGAGTCTGGCATACAGTGAGCACTCAGTAAGTATTAATGGTGATGATGATGATGATGATGATGATGATGATGATGATGATGAGGAGGAGGAGGAGGAGGAGGAGGAGGAGGAAGAGGAGGAGGATGTTCCTTCCCTTTAAACTGCAGAGTCAAAATAATTGGGTTTTCATCTGCAATCATCAGCAATAGCATTTTGATCTAAGTACACTACGTTTTTGGAATATTCAGTTTATAGAACAAGTACTTATTATATATTCAAAAATAACTATTCTGATCAATTTGAAGAAAAATAATTGCCTTAGATTGTCTTGGTTTTCTTCTCTTAGAAAACTGGTTTATACAATCACTCTTCAAAGAAAGAAAATAAATGAATACATAAATCATAGTTGCAAAGAAAATATTCCAAATCTACAAAGAAAATCCTGATGCTGAAACACCCAGCCATCATAATTTGTTTTTATGACATGACAGTTTGTAAATATATCCCTGCCCTAGTTATAATTTCTTACAAAGAAGAAACAAAAAGAAAATGTTGATTCTTATCTCTTCCAAGGAGGCTGTCAAAATATAAAATCAATGTGTATTTATAAAATATAGATTAATGTCACTCCAATTTCTATGCATGGTTAGATCTGTCTTCTCATCAGTCAGAATTTCAGTCTGGTGATGAAACAACTGGGAAAAGGGGGAGGGGATCAACCTCAAAACTGATCTCTACCTTTTCCAGCCTTCAAAGAATAAATTAAACCATTATGTTAAAAAGAACTTTTTCAGTGAAAGAAACGGTTTCATTTTCATTGCCTTTTCAGAGAAAAACAGATTTAATCTTCTCAATATACTGACAATAGTAATTTTTATCATTATAAGGAGATACTATACATGAAGTAAAATTTCATACTTCTAGAAACATTTTTTTTTTACTTTTTCTATTCATATTTTTTTTCTGTTCTCAAATAATGATCAGAAAAATAATTCAGAGGAAAGGGTGTTGATTATATTAATTCAGCTTCAGAAAGAAAATTCCCCGTGCAGCATGGAAAAGATTACCACATAATATTGTAGCTCTGTATCAAAGCTACTAAAACTTCTCTGAAAACCAGCTTTGGGGAAATTAAATGGACATAAATATACATAAATAATCCAATACATTTTAAAGCAAGTCAGGCTACATTATCTACTTAAGAATGGGGCTAAGATCTGTTTATGTTCTAAATTAAGGTTTGCGTACTATGTTTTCCTTGATTTTACAAGCTATTTAAACAAATAGTAATGTTTGCCAAATGTATACTAGGGGACAAATTTTAATACAGTTCTATTATAGACATTATTTGTACAATACAGCTCGTTTATACACAAGATATAGTCCTGAAAGTGTGGCTATAAACAAATATCTGAAAACTGAATCACATCATACATATTTGGCAGACCTTACTACTAAAAGGAATAAGATACGTTTATTGGATAAACAACTACCACTACTTTATAGGTACAAAGTACAATTTTCAAATATCTGGTGTGCTTGACTATTTCACTTAAAAAATGTAGTTAATTCCAAATTTCTTTCATCAATATTTAATGAAAGCAATTAGCACTAGTGGGATTCCATTTTCAGAACTTGAGTGACTTTCATAGCATTCAAACTAATGTTGTTTTATAGGAAAGAAGATGTCAGTTTTAAGACACGTGGTTGAGTGTTAGAGTTCTGCACTTCTTCCACGACCGACTAATGACACTACTGCTCACTATACAACTTTGGGCCTTTCAGTTCTTGTTGAAAGCATTTTTAAAATAAATATTTCCTTCTCTTAAAAGTATAAATATTTTAAAGCCGGGCGTGGTGGCGCACGCTTGTAATCCCAGCATTTGGGAGGCTGAGACCAGAGGATCCGGGTTCGCGGCCAGCCTCAGCTACCTAGTGAGGCACTCTGCAACTTAGTGAGACTCGGTTTCAAAATAAAGAATAAAAAATAGGGCTGGGGGTATAGCTCGGAGGTAGAATGCCTCTGAGTTCAATCCCCAGTACCGCAAAAAAAAAAAAAAAAAAAGTATAAATATTTTACAAAATCTCTCAAAATATGAAAATGGATGTCCCCAAAGTTAGAGACACCAAACGACACTAATAATATTGCTTATGTGGATCCACATATGACCAGAGGATCGGGTCATATATGGATGGAGACTAATGAAAGCAATTCTTTTACTGTAGTTCACTTTTAATGTAATAAAATAAAAAAGCAAAGTTACTATTGATCACAAAGTTACTATTGTTTAGGGCATAAAAACAACCTTATTTATCATATTCAGAAGAGAAGTCATAAAGGCATTAGTTAAAATAATAAAATTATTTGGCAAGTTCCTTAGAAGCTGTAAGATACAAATAAGATTCAATTCTGATAAAAAAAATTCTGTTTAGCTGGCAAATAATCTATAACAGCATTTTTCTGTTATTATTTCAATGTATACTCATAACACAAATTTATACAGCCTACATTGTACAACATGATGCAACTGTTTTGGAAGCTGTCTTCTGGTCATGTATGATTTTTAGCGACATTAAGAAACAAGATAAGGGTCAGAGAATAGAGGCAGGTGGCAAGGACTAGGGGTGGGAGGAGGAGGTAACACGGCTATGGGAGCTTCACTCAGGCACACTGACATTAGAAGAGTGGAATACGGCCTCAGAAGAAGTATAAAAAGAGCCTCCCAGTAGTCACCATTAGTTGCTGCTCCATCAAAACAGAAACACAAGAATACAAGCCCGGCCTACAACCCAGCTTCCTACCTCCTGTACCTAAAAAGACTTCCAAAAATCACACACACAGACACACACACACACACAGACACACACACACACACACACAGACACACACACACACACACACACACACACACACCTTAAGCCATATGCTTAAATAAAAATCCAAAATGAAAAGATTCAGTTATAAAACAGGCGGAACTTCTAGAAATCCAGAAAGGGTATTTATTTAAATGCCATTCATTTTGTGAAACAAATTTTACATGCCAACAAACTATGAAAACTGAGATTTTTTTTTTTTTTTTACTTTTATGTACACAAAATTCAAACAATGGAAAGAGAGTAGGATATAACTGCCTGAGGATTAAGGAGTTGTCCAATTTTTACCATTGACCTACTACAAGGCTCATTACACAAGTCAAAGAAATACGGTTCTCATTTATTAAGACTAGAGAGATTCCACTGAAATCTACAGGGTCTTAGAACAAATACGACACTATATGTAAGTAAAGCTTTCATTTATTTATTTATTTATTTTTTATTTATTTATTTAGCAATGATTTAATAGAGAATATAGAAGAAGAAATGTTTTGCTGTTGTAGTTGTGCTGCGGGGTATCAGACCCAGGGCCTTGTACATGCTAGGCAAGTATTCTGCCACTAAACTACATCTCCAGCTCAAGAAAATGTTAAAATTATAAGAAATTACAAAATGCATTATGACAGATGTATACAGAGAGTACTTCAGGAATCCACATTTTTTGATAAATGAAAGAGCAGCAGCAAAGGCACAAGAGGTGAATGTAAGATATGACAGAACCAAAAGACTATTAAAGACAGGGACAGACATAGAGATGTGGTTATAAAACAAGCAATGGCCAGATCCTAAGCACCACTGTTTGTTATAAGAAAAACCTTAACCTTTTGTTCACATCACTAGTGACTACTCCCTCTGTCTGGACTGTGTGCAAAAGATCAGATCCTCTGGATAGAGAGTAGGAGTCACTCCTAAATATTCCCAGTGTCAATCATAGTAGGACAAAAAAGGTATAGAATAAGAAATAAGGAAGGTCTTCTTTCTGATATCAGAAAAAATGGAAGTCCCTGAACTCTGTAAAGGAAACTAGATGGATGAATGAACTGGTATCTGCCATACTGTGATTTGCAGAAACTAAGCAACTAAGAAAGTAATCTCTGAGACTGAATATCACTGAGAGCCTCACACTTCTGCTATAATTGGGCACTCAGTACAGCTTTATTTAAATACTTTATTCTGGAATAAGATAGATCTAGAAAACTTAAGAGAAAGGACTTTATTGTTGGAGGAAGTCAGTACTAAAAGCAAGAAGTCTGGCATGCTGAGGACTTCTAACACATGTATTGAGTAGCAGGATAGTGTTAGGCAAGGGAGAAGTAAGGATGAGCAAAAATTCTATCATTAAGGAGCTTAGTGAGGGAGAAAAGAACCAAAACATGTAGGTAGAAGAATATGCAAGATGCAAGATTTGGTAGGTCCTATGAAAGAAACAAAGTGGAATCTCAGGGAAGGAAGGTGGTCAGTCAATGGTCTCCTTGAGGAAGAGAACTCAAGGGTGAGGGTCAGTCACTTGCAAAGTGAAGAGATGAAATATTAAGACAGAAAAGTCAAGGTATGAGTTGGGAAAGGTTCACTCTGCATTCAAGATAAGTCAAGAAAGGTTTAAGTATGGGAACTATACAATTCAAAATTAGACTTAAAGAAGATCCATTTTGTTGCAGCAAGGAATGGATCAGAGAAGGACGAGAGGTAACAAAGAGCCTGGCTACGTGATTTGGAGTAGCACAATATCATTTGTCTGTATATAAAAGTACTGCCCATGATTCTCTTCATGTGTTTTATCCAACATTATGCCCTTAAAAGAAGTTGACAATGGGGATAATGTCTTCTTGAATGCATATGGAAAAATAAATATAATTATTATATATTATTTTTTAAATTATTAAGTTTATTATGCATGTTAAAGTTTTCAATTTTAAGCTTGAAAATACATTTAAAAAATAAATATATCAAAAGTGTAGTTATATTTAAAAATTATTTTCAAATTTATATGAAAATAAAGATAATCAAATTTATTTTTATATGCAAGACAATTATATTCAAATGATTACTGAGAAATTACCTTGGACAAATCTCTGAAGTTGCTTGGCAAGGTAAGATCCAATTCTTCTGACTCATAATTAGTGATGACCCAGGGAAACACAGGATACTGGTTTAAGTCATTGTAACCCCGTCCTGGTAAGGGAAAGAAAGAAAAAAAAAGTCACTTTTAGCTAAGTGTCAAGGTACACACCTATAATCCCAGTACTCAATACCACAAAAATATATAGTCATTTTAATTTAGAATAAAAATAAAATTATAAACAAATTCAGTAATACAATATACTAAAAATAACAAGAACAAATAAGAAGTTTTTTTGTGGGGGGGTATTGGGGATCAAACCCAGGTCTTCTGTGTACATGGCTAGGACTTACTGAGCTATAACCCTAGCCCTGACCAACTAACAAATTTTGAGTGCCAGATGATGTTCCAGTAGTATTCCTATAATATCTCATTTAAACTTTATGATGACTCCATAAAATTAGTATCATGCCTATTTTACTGATGAAAAAGTGAAGCACAAAAAAGGTAACTTGCTCCAAATCATATGACTGGTAATGGTCAAGTCACATTCAAATCCATATACTCTGGTCCTAAAGTCCATGCTCTTTGCAAGTATACTTGACTGATTTTTATTTCTTGAAAGTCTGCTTTAAATAAAATGTCATTTCTTTGGGGTAGGATGAGATGCTAGGGATTGAACTTACAGCCTCGTACATGCTAAGTATATACTTTACCACTTAGCTAAAGTTCCATCCCCAAAATACTCTTTATTAAGACGAAAAAGCCTTTATTAAGACGAAAAAGCAATTTAGCCAGGCACATCCCAGTATTGGGAGGGTAAGACAAGAGGATCACAGGTTCAATGCCAGCCTTGGCAACTTAGTGAGACATGTTTCAAAATAAAAAATAAAAAGGGCTGGAGGTGCAGCATGGAGGTAGAATGTTCCTGGGTTCAATCACCAGTCCCCCCACCCCCAACACCACACACACACACACACACACACACACACACACACACACACACACACACACACAAAGGTAAAATTAAAAGAGTTGGAAATGTAGCTCAGAGGCAGAACATTCCTGGATTCAATCCCCAGTACTCCCCCACCCCAAATTACAATTCTTATAAAGTTTTTCAAAGCCAGAATCCTTTTTATGACACTAGTTAACCAACTAACCAACCAACCAATCCACCAAGTTTAAGTGCCTTACCCCTAGCCTTATGTAAAATGGGAGAGTTGTACCAACTCTAAAATTTCTCTGACAGATTTCAAATTCTACGATCTGAAAATAAGACATGGCATTACTCATGTTGCTCCTCCCCACCTGTGATTATCTCTACTCCTAAACTAATGACACCCAGTGGCACACTGAAGTATACTGACAGTGCCAATCAAAGGATGAGGTCAGCACCATGAAGGCAGTAATTTCTTTTGGAGTCAAAATACAGACATTTGAATTCCAGTTCCACTATTTGCCAGTCTCCTATCTAATTTTGGGGAAATTTAACATTAACAGATTTCTACGGCTTGAGTAGAAGGCAGAGAAGAATATCAGCACTACTTGAATCTCTGTCTTACTGCATATTCCCATCCCCATTCCTGTTCTTTCTCAAGCATATAGTTTGATTTCATATCAATATGCAACTGAATAATAAAGTACCTCTCTACGTAGACTCTTGGTACTTAAGTCTTTTTACGATCTG
Organism: Graphiurus murinus; assembly: GCA_004027655.1. Lineage (NCBI taxonomy): Eukaryota > Metazoa > Chordata > Mammalia > Rodentia > Gliridae > Graphiurus > Graphiurus murinus. Next base: position 8,127 of record PVLC010010577.1, on the reverse strand, counting down.
ATAACTTTGTTTTACCCTATTCGTCTTGGGCTGAGGCTTAGGGTAACAATAGCTTCCTTGACTTGGAAACAGTCTTGGAAAACATGAATAACAAGGACAATTTGTCGCTACAAGGTAATTATGTCATTACATATTTCTGTCAATTAGTTTAATTTCCTCTCAGAAAAAATAACCAAGCTAAGTAACCAAAAGAGCACTCTTTTCTCTCCCACTTCCTTCTCTGAGTTAGATGTTAGTAAACACTAAAATCCTCATCTTGTCCTATCTGCTTGAATAATCTGAAATAATTGAAAGCTTATTATAACCCTAAAAAAAGAGCATGTTCCAGCTCAGTGTGGTTAGACTTTAAGTTAAACTCAACACCTGATCACGGAATGCCTACCGACTACCAAGTGTGTTGTGATATCGTAAGAACCAGTATACGGCACAGACATAAATCGGTATAAAAGAAATCCCCACAATCTAGTGGCTATAAAAGCCATCCAAAACAAATTATTCTACTTTTTAAAAGAGAATATACGGTGGATAGATTTAAAAGATACTGTGAGTAAATGGAAGCTGTTTGAGAGTAAGGACCATTTCATGAATGCTGCTTTATAATCATTATTACACACTCAATTAGTTTGGGTTACCTGATTTACTACATGCAGAGTATGTCCACTGAACTTGTTCTCTAAGTTTCCCATCTCACATTACTACTTAAAAGCCCCTTCCGTCACTAGTTACAGGATTCCTATCCACACTTTCTTCATTGCTTTCCCCAGCTGTGAGGTCATCTCCCCTAGACTGATAAAATTTAGACCTTTCAATGTGAGCTCCTCAACCTCCAGCTCTTCATAATATTCCCTTCACCCTTGCTCGCTCCTCTAGCATCATCTTTCTTCTTTGCTAGGAGTAATCCTCCCTCACAACTTGGCCTGTTATTCTTTGCCTCTCCATCTTTCTTGGTTTCTCCTCTCTCCCTTAACCTATCCTCTCTTTCCTACCACATTTATGAAAATTTTAATCCACATCTAAAGTTCCCATTTTACCTCCAATCAAGCAGTCCTTATGATGTAGGACAGAAGGAATAAAATTTAGGCAGAAAGGAGACATTGGGAGGGAAGGGAAAGATATAGTTTTAAAAAAATCTGGAGAGTTTTAGCTGACCCCACCCTATAGGGTGTGCTCAAAATCTTAGAAAAGTCTAAGTGGGCCACACCTTTTTAATCCCCAGAATCCCAGCCCCCACCAGACACTCAGGGCAAAGGTCAGACCCATCTTGAAACACCCATCTTAACCTGAGGAAGAGGAGGGCCCAATTTGGACCGCCTACCTGTCGTCCACCAATACCTGAAAGAAGGAGGAGGTCCAGACTTCTTCTGTGCCCACCTCTCTTGAAAGCATATAAAAGACAGAGTTTTAGCCTGCCTAGCTCTCTTTGGACCTGGGAAGCGCATCTGGACGGGAAGATGTCCGCTCACCTGTTTTTCTCCCCCTTTCCTTATTTTCCTAAATAAATTCCTACTTTTTGTTCTTAAATGGCACGTGTTAAAATCCTTTTTTTCACGGAAGCTAAGGACCCACATGTGGGACCGGGTTATCCCACAACACTTACTATTTTTTTTTTTTTTTTTTTTTTGCTTGCTTTGAAAATGAACTGCTATGAAGTAACTAGTAATTCCCCAATGCCAAACCCAAAGGTGAACTCATTCTTAATTCTTCCTCACCTTTCTGCAACATTTGCCAGAGGTGACAGGTGCCTTCCTCCCTCCCCTTGCCTCTCAAGACATCTAATTTACTTCAGTGCTCCTTCTACTAATCTAATGTGTAGGGTCATTCATTCTTTTCTCTCCTTATTAACTTTCCGTTTTTCTTCTTCTTTCCCCCTTTCTTCTCATATATGGAGTATCTACCCCCTCCCCCACCTTACCTCACTGCTTTCTGTATTATTTGCCCTGATGATCTCTCCTCTCTCCTCCCTCCCTTCCCCTTCCCCTCCCTTCCCCTCCCCCTCTTTCCCCTTCCCTTCCCCTCCCCTCCTTCCCCCCCCTCTCTCTCATTTCCTCTCAATGCAGATGAGATCCAGTATCCTGTCTCTAAGTTTTGAATACATTCTTTCGTCTATACGACCCAAAACTCCTTAAAAAAAAAAATAAAACTTTTACTGGTGCATTTTTTTTTTTTAAACCCAGGGTCATTCTACATCCAAGCGACACCTCCAGGCCTTTTTTATTTTTTGTTTTGAATCAGTGTCTCTTTAGGTTGCTGAGAGTCTGGCTTCATTGCTGAGGTTGTCCTCAAACCTGTGATCCTTGATCCTCCTGTCTCAGACTCCCAAGTACTGGGATTATAGGTGTGTGCTGCCACACTTGCCCCAAACTCTTTTTGATATTTAACAAGAATGTCTTATCAGCACAGGATAAACATCATCTTTCCTTGGATTTCTGTTAATGGCACTGCTGTTTTCCTATTGATTGAGGCCCAGAAGCCAGGAAGTCTTTTTGACACTTGATTCTCACCTACCTCTTAGCATTTGGTCAGCTGCATATCAAATGGTTGGTACCTTATAAATTCTTGCAATAGCTGATCCTTCCATTCAATGTCCACTGCCACCTCTCTAATGCAGGCCACCATACTTTTAGATGTAATTGCTCAGTCTCTCTTGATTCCAATTTACCTTACACACAGACTCCAACCAATTTTTCATACAGTCCTAACATTATTAGTATGCTCAAAAACTCTCAAATTCCAGTTAACTGACTGCTAACTCCTCAAATTGACAGAAAATTTCACACAACATCTCCATGCTAATATTCTTCTTTTTATCTTATTATGTCTTTAGGGAAACATACAATCTGCGCGCGCACACACACACACATACACACACACACATACACACACACACACATCTTCACATACATTAACTATATCATTGTTCTGCAGGTATACTTTATAGTTCCCCAATTTTCTGTTTTCTTATACTTTCAGATTTACCTGGAATGACTATTCTATAAACCCCTCCTCTGCTAGTCAAAGTAATATTCATCCTTACAAAATCATCAAAGTCTTTCCTGATTTTCTTCTTACTCTCACCAACTGGGTGAATATAATTTCCTTCTCTGCCCTTTTAGCCCCCATGGCACTTTGCATTTTTTTTTTTTTTTATTGAATCTATCCCACTTTCTCCAGAATCATGTAATAAAGATTGAGCATCCCCAATCCAAAAATCTAAAATCTAAAATCTATGAGCAAGAAGGTTCAGGTTTCAAACACTGTGGAATTTTCTGGATTAGGAATGGTTGACTGGTAAAGTCTGCAAAAATTCCAAAATCCGAAAAAATCCAAAATCTGAAATACCTCTAGTCCTCAGCACTTCAGGAAAAAGGGCACTCAAATTGTAATCAGATTTGTGCTTAAAATAACTTCTCTGAAGCCAGGCATGGTGGTGCACACCTGTAATCCTAGTACTTGGGAGGCTTGAGATAGGAGGTCAGCAACTTAGCAAAACAGTTTCTAAATAAAAAATAAAATACAGCAAACAACAGGCCCTATCTCTCTGCTGGTCCTTTGTGCCTCAAATATAAACCATGTCAATTTGTTGAAAAGAATCTCAAATATCTTACAAATGCATTCTCTGTTTTCTTTATTCTAGTTGTCACAAATGAAAATTAATGACACATTTCTATTATTTACTCAATTTCAAAGAAACGTTTCAGTGAGTGATTTTCAATGACATTATATGACTACAGACCTTGCACAGGCTCATTTGACCTTCAGATATGGGCCATAATATAAATATACATTTAGTTCATACTTTATTTACAATTGTACTTTTTTTTTTTGTGGTACTGGGGATTAAACCTGAACTCAGGGGCATTCTACCTCTGGGTTATACCCCAGACCCATTTATTTTTTATTTTGAAATAGGGTTTTGCTAAGTTGCTGAAGGTCTAAGTTGCTGAGCTTGTCCTCAAAACTGCAATCCTTCTGTCTCAGCCTCCCAAATGCACCAATAGAGTTGGCTCAGTTTTACTTTTTCTGTTGCATTTCATTATTTCATACATAACACATTCCTAAGTAATTAAAATATCGTGTTCCATTGTTCTAGATGTGGAACACCTATAAAAACTCATGGTTTAAAATACATAATACATGGTTACATAATTATAACAACAAGACTATAATTAATTCTAGTATAATAATATTAATATAATACATATAAGCTCTAGATTGTCATCCAATTTTAATGTCTAGATTGTCAACCAATTTTAATGATGTATTTGTGTCCGTTTCATTAAAACATTTGCAAAACAATTGGGGGGGGGTTAATAGAGATTGAACCCAGGGGCAATTCTACCTCTGCGCTATTCCCCAAGTCTTCTTTTTTATTTTGAAATATGGTCTTGCTAAATTGCTGAAGGTACCACTAAATTGCAGAGGCTGGCCTCAAACCTGTGATCCTCTTGTCTCAGCTTCCTAAGAACTGCCACCATGCCTGGTTTTAACTTTTTATGCTATTATTAATTCCTATTATTCCACAATGATCCCATTCTTACTATATTAAATAATTGTAAATTCTTGTTTTCTCTTTTTTAGAACAAGGGTTTTTTGGGGGGGAGGGGGATGCTGGAAATTGAACCCAGGGACATTCTACTTCTGAGCTACACTCCCAGCCCTACTTTATTTTATATTTTATTTGGAAACAGAATCTCACTGAGTTGCTAAGAGACACACTAAGTTATTAGGGCTGGCTTCAAACCTGTAATCCTCCTGTCTCAGCTTCCCAAGTACTGGAATTACAGGCATGAGCCACCACACCCACCAGAATAAGCTTTTCATATTAATTTTAAATTTCTCTCAAGTAGCTAAATGCTCATATACAAAATAAAACTATTATCAACTTACTTTTATAAGGTATTCTAGCAGTAATAATGATAATAAAAATAAGCTACTTGTGCTAGTACCTAAAATAATCTAACCATTTCACAATTAATTTATTATCTGAAATAAGTCAATGTGGGGACTTAGATTACCTGCTATTGTGTTGAGAAACATCAAGTACTCAAAATTTGAAACCTCTCTGTGTTGCCACCGCTGGGTCATATTAGAAGCTTTAAAAAGTTGACGTGGACTAGCTAAGGAAATACGTCTGCAAGAAAAGAATTCAATGTAAGATTGACTTAAACTTAATTATATTAAAATACTAAATCATGAACTATCTGTGCTTATTCATTCATAATGAAATCTATAATTCTGAAAAGTTCTAATCATGTTAATACTAATGTACAGCAGAGATATTTCAATCTACAATTAATGGTTACAATCTACAATTAATGGTTAATAAATGATATGGAGTAGCCACAGGTCTATTATACATGTTCTATTTGTTCAGGTAAGCTGTCATTACAATTTCATTATCATATCTAGTTCTCATAAATATTGGTAATTCAGTGCTTTTACTAATTCAAAATGAAGAAATTATAGTAGCTATGAAATGCATATAAAGTTGTATTCACATGTGAATCAACTTTAACAGTCATCTTTTAAAGGTAACACATTTGTACATTATAATTTTAAATATTTTATTTGCATGTCCTTTGGAACAAGGAGAAAGAGCAATGTGTCATTTGTAGGATGTGGTAAAGGTAGGAGACACTACTGAGATTTTTTAATATAGCTCATTAGAAGACCAAGTTAGTGCAAACCAAATGCTGGTGGATACAATTGACCAATACCAAGAGCAGTGGGAAACAGGTGGCAGGATCGCTCACATACAAAATCTAGAGCCTCAGAGATGTATGCTGTCACTGGTGTTCACCAAGGACAAAGCAACTCTTTGAAAGACTTATTGAGGTGTAATTTACATACCACAAAATTTGTCCATTGTAAGTATACAATTCAATGGTTTATTTATTTCTTTATTAGTACTGGGGGTCAAACTCAAAGGCATTGTACCTCTGAGCTATACCTCCCAAGTACTGGAATTACAGGTACATGGTACCATACGGCTTAAATGATTTTTTTTAAATTTGGTATCAGAGGCTGAACCCATCTCCCTCTATTAGCCCCCACCATCACTCCACTAGGGTTTCTCTTCCTTTGTCTAAAATTCCTCCTGGATCTCAATTTCTCCCTAGCTTACACATATTAGGGAAAACATCTGACCTTTCACTTTTTGTGACTGACTAATTTCACTTTGCATAATATTCTCCAGTTCCATCCATTTCCCTGCAAATGACATAATTTTGTTCTTCTTTATGGCTGGTTAGAATTCCATTATGTACATATCCCATTGTTTTGTAATCTGTTCATATGCTGATGGACATCTTGGCTGATTCCACAGTTTGGCAATTGTGAATTGTGCAGTTATAAATATAGATATGCATGCATTACTCTGGTGGTTTGGTTTCTATTCTTTTGGGTCAATGGGTCATATGGTAGGTTCACTCCCATTCTTCTGAGGAACCTCAACACTGATTTCCAAACTGGTTGCATTAATTTGCAATCCCATCAACAATTCGTCAGAGTTCCTACTTTTTTACATCCCTGCTAGCATTTATTATTATTTGTGGTTTTAATGACTGCCATTCTAATTGGGGTTAGGTAAAATCTCAGAGTAGTTTTGATTTGCATCTCTTGGATTGCTAATAATGTTGAACGTTTTTTCATATATTTATTGGCCAATTGTATTTCTTCTTTTGTGAAGTGCCTATTTAGTTCACTTGCACATTTTTTTATTGGGTTATTTGTTTTTTGATGTTAAGTTTCTTGAGTTCTTTGCACATTCTAGATATTAGTCCTCCATTGGAGGAGGAGTTGGCAAAGATCTTCTCCCATTTTGTCGGCTCTCTTGAGGTTCTTGATAGTTTCCTTTGCTGCACAGAAGCTCTTCAGTTTAATGCAATCCCACATGTTAATCCTAGTTTTAATTTCTTCTGCCTTTGGGGTCTTATTGAAGTTTTTGCCCCTGTGGCTATATGTTGGAATGTTGGTCCTATGCCTTCTTCTGGTAGCTACAAAGTCTCTGGTTTAATTTCTACCTCTTGGATCCATCTTGAGTTGACTCTTGTGCAGGATGAGGAGAGATTTATTTCCATTTTTCTATGTATGGATAGCCAGTTTTACCAATACTGTTTGCTGAAAAGGTTTTTTCCCAGGGTATGATTTTGGCCCCTTTGTCAAAAGTCAATTGGCTGTAAGTATGATAATTTGTTTCTGAGTGTTCTATTCTGTTCCATTAGTCTATGTGTTTATTTTTGTGACACTGCCATGCTATTTTTATTACTATGGCTCTGTAGTATAGTTGAATTGAAATATTGTGATGCCTCCGGCATAGTTCTTATTGCTGAGAACTATTTGGGCTATGCTGAGAACTATTTTGGCTATGCTAGGTCTTTCGTTGTTCCATATGAATTTTAGGACTGATTTTTCTAGATGTGTGAAGTATGACCATGGTATTCTGACTTCAATTCCTTTGGAAAGATGCCCAGGAGTGGTGTCTCTGGGTCACATGGTGGTTCTGTTCTCAGTCTTCTGAGAAATTTCCACATTGATCTCCATAGCAGCTATACTAGTTTGAAGATCCACCAATGGTGTATGAGAGTTCCTACTTACCCATATCCTTACCAGCATTTGTTATTGCTTATGTTCTTGAAGACTGTCATTCTAACTGGAGTTAGATGGAATCTCAGTGTAGTTTTGATTGGCAGTTCCTTGATTGCTAATGATGCTGAACATTTTTTCATATATTTATTGGCCATTTGTATGTCTTCTTTTGAGGAGTAACTATTCAGTTCAACTGCCAATTTTTTAATTGGATTATTTGTTTTCTTACTGTTAAGTTTTTTAACCTCTTTGGATATTCTAGATATCAGTCCTCTATCAGAGGAGTAGCTGGCAAAGATTTCCTCCCACTCTATAGGCTCTCTCTTTAGACTCTCGATGGTTTCTGTGCTGCACAGATTTTTAATTTTATGCCATCCTATTTATTAATTCTTGTTTTAATTCCCTGAGCTTTGGGGTCTTTTTTTTTTTTTTTTTTTTTTTTTTTTTTTTTTTTTTTTTTTTTTTTTTTTTTTTTTTTTTTTTTTTTTTTTTTTTTTTTTTTTTTTTTTTTTTTTTTTTTTTTTTTTTTTTTTTTTTTTT